>JAQJVL010003458.1:0-60734 GCA_035578905.1 Stictocephala bisonia | reverse complement strand
GTGATCACGGTTTATTCTCAAAGCTTAATAAACCGTATATTTTATTTTCTCAAAATAGTTTATTCTCAAAATTATTTTGAGAAAATAATAGATTTTCTCAAAATAATTTTGGACCTAATAGATTTGGACCTTCCGGGTTGGATTTTTTGGTTTGGACTTTTTGTCCTCCAACCGCGGGGACACACCTCACGATTCCTAAGAAAGTATTCAATTACCGACTAAGCAGGGCTCGAAGATATGTTGAATGTGCCTTTGGAATTCTTTCAAATAAATGGCATATCTTTCATCGTCCTATTAACGTAGGGCAGTCCGACTTCCATATAACGTAATGTTAACCAAATGTCACTTTACTAATAAAGTAATAGGCCTAGGTTAATTTTTTTTTTTTTTTTTTTTTTTTTTAGATTGGCTTAATGTCTAGTGACAGACACAAAGATTTTGTCTTTATTAGTAAATTTGAATTTTTTAGGAAATTATAAAAAAAATTGATTTTTTTAATTGATTTTTTTATTAATATTTTATATCTCTGCCTACATCTGAAAAAACAGCAAAAGCCTGTGTCAGTCACTAGTATTTATTGATATCTACCTGTAAAAAAAAAATTGTGAAGATATCTTTATTAGTTCCCGAGATATGTGACGAATCCTTTTTTCAATGTCTTTTTTTTTTTTTTTTTTGTCAATGTACAGCTTTTTCGGCTTTGTAGACTCGCTCCCAATCAAGACGCCTCATAGCTTTGACCATGTTGAGCCCAGCAGCAAACCCCATATGTTCTAAAACTTTTATTTTGGACAAATAGCCATCATTGTATGATAATACTGCATCAAATACTCCAAAGCTGAGGGTGTCCAGACTTACAAAGGTTCTTTTTGGGACCCGACACCAAATAATATTGTTTAAACTTTCATTGGGGTTTTGAGTCTTCCATTTTAAACACTTCTTCAACAATGCAGGTTCTAATAGGGCTTTGAATGTAGGCCTAAGTTCTTGCATAATTACACTTGGCAAGTGAAAATGTTCCCTGTGGTCATATGTCTGTTTATTTTTTTGGCAATATTAAATTTGCACCAAGTATTTGCATCCTTGGGGCAGAGCTGGTGGCAGGGGTTCTCATTATTTGCTAATACATGGAAATATATAGCCCAGACAGCCTGTCTCATGCCTTCTAAATTATTTCGATTCCTCCTAATGGCCAAGCCATAGTAAATTTGAAACTTTTTCACTGCAAGTTCAGTTAGGCGATTTTTTCCGGTAAGCTTTTTACCGTCAGCCAACGGAGTTTTCAATGTGCTTCTCAGGGTCATGAGCCTACTCCCCATGCGCTTTTGCACATGGCCTACACATTCAATTTTGTTTATTTCAACATCTGGGCCATAGGGTTGTGCATCACAAACTGACTTGTAGGCATTAGTATCACCATCTCCCAAGTATTTGAGGTATCGAATGTTGTAGCGTGGAACGGATCTTTCAAATAACTGAACTGCCCCACTTACTTCCATTCCACCGCTAGTTCCCGAATAATTTGCTAAGCAAGAATCAAGATGTTGAGTAGGCTTATTTGGGCACTGGCAATACTTGGACATTACATGAATGTCAAGGACCTTTGCGGTATCGGCTGATGTCAGAGAGACTATTCCGTTCAGTGAAACGTGGCCTCTCTTCTGCCAGGAGCCATATAAAGCTACACACAAATCTCTGTTGTTTTCATTTACTGTGACTGCCTCGTCTACAGCAGCCTTCATTGAGTCATTACATACAGTTTGTACTGCAACCCTTAGAATGTCCTCAAATTTTTTATACTTAGTAGGCGGTGGCGGGAGGTTCATCATACCACAAAAAGTGCGAGCCGATGTATAACCTTTACCTATAACGCGCATACCGTATACAAGCCTAAGGTTCAAGTCGTAGTAAATATGCTCAGTTGAACCATTTTCATCAGGTTTAGGCCTAGTTATCTTACTGCAGTTCATTACTTTCAAGTTATGATCACAACTTAGGCAGGTGATACTAAATTCAGTAGCTAAGCCAACCGCAGATGTTTTTGATAGGCTAAGGGAACCATGGCATAACCTGCAGACAGCTACTTCAGTAAAAATATTTTTCAGAATACTTACATCAAATATTTCATATTCCAGACTTTCATTTTTGATGTTATATACAGAGAAGTTATAGTCTAGTTTCTCCTTTGATCTTGAAGATGTGCTTGGTTTAGAAGATGAAATAGGCCTAGGCTCATCTGGGGTTTGAGGTTTAGATTTCCCAACAATCTTCCTAGCTTTGAAAGCATGTCTACTGTTTCCAATTTTCTTTTTATTAGCCATAATAATTATTTAAAACAATCACTGCGACAACAATCACTATGACAACAACACTAGAACAAACAATACAATTACACACATTTCACATTAGCTACCACTTTTTAATAACAACAACACAAACACTCAAAAAACTGACAGCAGAAGTAAACAACAAAAAAACATACTTTGCAAGCAGAGTAGGCAACTGTAGAAACCTAAATCACAGCAACAAACACAACCAAATCATTACTATATGTAGTGTATGCGCGCCGCAAACTACTGCAGGCTCCAAAACTTCGCCTCAAACGCTGTGCAGACCTACTTATTTCATTTTTTTACAGCATGATGTAGTTTTATTATCCTTAAGTGCTATATATCATTGGATTCAGGACATTTCAAAGAAAAATAATCAATAAAAAACAGAAATTCAGAAAAAAATAAATTCTTTCAGGTCAGACTGCCCTTAACGTACAGCCTGATTTTGCTGTTCTAATTGTAAATGCTTGTATAGTATTACACAACTTTGTGCGTGATCGAGACGGTTACATACCTGAAGACATGAATATTATTACAGGTTTAGAGGACTTGGAACCACAGAACAATGTAAGAGGAGGTTTGGCTGCAAACAATGTTAGGAATATTCTATGTGAATACTTTGTAACAAGTGTTGGAAGTGTTCCATGGCAAATGTCGAAAATCTAGTTTTGATGTAGTGCCTCTGTTTAGGAGCATATATTTTTACAAAGCAATGTTTTTTATAAATCCAGTACTTTAAAACTTTTACAATATAAAGAATATTTGTGTAATCAAACTAAGCTATATTCTACCAACTGTTGGCAAATGCATTTTTTTTTTCAAAAATGTCTTGTGTACTTGTTGTTCCATTGTTATTCTGTAAGTGAATTAATGAAAACTAAAAATTGAAAAAACAAAACAAAAACCTAGAGCGTTTTTCTATTCGTGTACATATATTTTTTTTTTTTTTTACAAAACGTAATTGAGATTAATAATGCGATTGTTAAAAAACACTTTTATTCTTTAAGTGAAAATCTATTGGTCTGATATTATTAGTAAATAAAATGACCTAATATATTATAGGCCTACGGTAAATATAATAAGTATAAGTGCTGATAAGTGACCTAATATAATAATTATAATTAGATAATAAAATTAGTCTAATATATTAGGTATTATTGTTGCTACACTATTATTATTAGTAAACCAAGTGTTAAGTTTAATTGCTAACAGCTGCACTAACAGAATTAACTTAATTATTACCTAATAATATTAGCCCAAACAAAACAAAACCTATGTTTTACTTATAATATTACCTAATATTATTAGACTAATAGTTTTATGAAACAAGCCCCTGTAGTCGTAAATAGTAGGCGAAGCAGCAGCGAGTTAAGGAGGTTTTTGGTTCAGAACAAAAACTATGATTTTACTTACCAAAGAGGTTTTTTTCCTTATTATCGCTGACATCGAAATTTGGTTTCAGCGCCAAACAAACTTCACTCCAAGCATTTCTCTTCGCATTCCGATCTTTATATACCTCAAGAGTCTTGTCCCACAACACAGGCTTTGATTCTACCAAAGATATAAGCACCTCTGCATCAATTTCATACATTTTTTCACTGAGAACTGAGCAGCATGCACTCGCCTGTAAACTCACCGTACGAATGTCTGTCTGAAAGGGGCTGTTTACTCCAATGCGCTACTACGCAGTTCGACAGGGACGGCGCCCGTTTGGTTCTAGTGGCAGACGGTACCTGCTTCACGGCGAGGAACCGTCGCCGTGTCTATATGAAAGTTCTGATGCGCTTCTTCGCGTCACTATTGGAATGTCCCCCGTACGGGTTTTTCCCGTACGGGCGAAACCGTGCTGTGTGAAAGGAGCGAAAGTTACGAGTCGCACAATGTGTCTCTCATGAGTCACTCCCATAACCCAAACACACTACCGGATTAAATTAGAAACATTATTACAGAAATATTATTACGTGTATATGCGCTTACGGCGTTTAGAGCAAAGTCAGTATATGCGCCTAAGGCGTGATAAGGGTTAAGAAACTCAAATTAACTGAACAATATTCATTTATTACTGAATTCAAAGTAATTGATGCTCTGGCTCAGGGGCGCCTCTAGATTTTTGGTTTGGGGGAGGGGGCTTTCCCATTAAATGTATTAATCATTAATTGGTACAACTCTTAATCATTCTATTAACATCACTTGATAGTTTAAATGAGTTCATGTTTATGATTGTTATGGGAATTTTAATTTGCTTCCAGTTCATCAAGATAATAATAATACTTTTGGAACATCTGTTTATAAAATATAGACTTTATTTGTTGTTTACAATTAATACAATGTTAACATCATCACCATTTGAGTTGATGATTTAAGTTTTTAAAGACAAAAAAACTTTATTTTAAGTAACTATCTGTATAAGGTACATATTATCAATTTAAAACTAGTTATTCCAATTGTCAACATTACAATTTCAGTAAACTGGTCTCAAAATCTTATCCTTGTAACAGTTGGTTACACGCAGTAGAATAGACTATTTTTTATAATTGAGTACCTATATAGCCTGCTCAATCACTTAGCCTATATGATGTCAGTACCTCTTGCAGTCACTCTTAGTGCAGGTTCTTGATTGCCCGTCCTTCCTCTTTGCACAAAAGACCCTTAATATCTCTACGAATCACAGCACCAGAAACATTTCATGCTCTTAACACTTTCCGCTACAATGACTCTTTATTGCCCTTTCAAATAAATCTCTTGAATGCTCTTTTCACATTCAACATTATTAGGCTTTTTGACTCATTATGCACAGGAGATATTTGTCAAACGTTACATTCTTTTTGCTCAAATGACTAAATGGCACCCACTTACTCTGATCATTAAACTATTGGTGGTCCTCCACTCATTTTATACCAGTTCTATGGCCCTTTCGGTCATACTGCACGAAAGGCTTTTGATGGACACTGAAGCGTTCTCTTCACAAAACTTTCCGTATGGCTTCCCCTCTCACTAGCGAAGAATATGTCTTGATGCCCCTCTCTGCTCACATGACTATATATAACCCTCCCTCTAACTCTCTAGCCACTTTACTCCTTGGCTTAAGGGGGCTGCGTACCCTGTAAATGGGGTGTTTAGCACGCCTATTCATAGAGTCTTTCAGGACTCCAACCTAGATCAACCAAGATTGGCATAAACAGGGCCACCAATGTGAAAGATGCAGAGGTCTGAGCTTCGTAGAAACACATCACCAGGCGTACAGAGATCTCTTCAAACAGATGCTTTGCACCCCTGAGAAAGAAGCAACAGAGTTCAATTTTGTTTTGGAGATTGCCATCATCCCCTTAACACCTTAATTTAACTACTTTAAACTATATCTTTACAAAAGATTTAATGCCTTTCCCATTCACGCCACAGAAATGTTTGATAATTCTCGCGCTCTATCTGATGAAATGACTACTTGGCCTTCCCATTCATTCTATTCAGTCGTCCTCCTACTCATTCTGCACAAGTTTGAAGGCCCTTTCGGTCACTTTGTACCGAAGACTCTTGATGGCTCATTATGCAAAGAATATGTTTGTTTCATGCTTCTCTCTGTTCACATCATATTCATAGACCTCCCACTAACTGTGAAAGGAAGAGGACGAATGACCTTTCCTTTCATACTACACAGAAGATATTTGATGCCCCTTTCACACACACTACATAAACCACCCTAGATAGCACACTCATTTACTCCACTTGAAAGAAACTTGATGCCCATTGCACTTCCCCTTTGATGAAGAATCTTTACAAGCCTTCTCGTATAAAGCTATTACTAAATTAAAACAGTAGACCCTTGACGGACCGCAGGCTAATTAATTCTCCACAGAAGACGTCTGAAGACACCTTCGCTCGCTTCAAAGAATACTTATTTATCTTGATGGCCACCCAAAAGTTCCCTTTACCAACCACTCATTGTAGCTTTCTCTCTCGCTCAGCAGATGTTTCATGGCCCTGACACACTCTGACTCACATTATCGAAGACATTTGATGCTCTCTGCGCTCTTGATGATCTTCATGGCTTTTTTTCTAACTAAATAGAAGGCTTAATAGCCTACCACTCACTTTGCTAAGAATAATTCTGTTTGCGCCTACTCTGCAAATAAGAATTATATATATATATATATATATATATATATATATATATATATATATATATATAATTATAAATATATATATCGTATGTTTTTTTGTCAGCTACCGTTCAGTAATTTTTTTTTCTTTAAGCTGTGATATATCAAATCAAATCAAATCAAATCAAAATATCTTTATTTGTATCAGTACAGAGTTGTACATTAAATAGCGTCACTAAATTTATTGTATAAACTAAATTAACTTATTACTAAGAACTAAAATATTCGTCCAAAGAATATAAAGATTTAGAAATAAGGTATGATTTAACCAGGGATTTAAAATTTACAGAGTCAAATTTATTTTTAATACTATAAGGTAGAGCATTTATAAACTTCGCACCCATTACTGAAGTTTTCTTTTTAAATAACTCTAGCCTGTGGTTGGGTACAACTATCGCCATTTTACCCCTTGTATTGTAAAAGTGTATGTCAGAGTGAGTTTCCACTTCACTGAAGTGGTCTCTAACATACATTATACAACTTAAAATATATAAGCCAAATACCGTTAATATTTGCAAACTTTGGAAATGACCCCTTACAGAATCAGTAGCTCTTAATTTTAAAATTATTCTGATTGCCTTTTTTTGCAGCATTAATATTTTGTTCAAATTTTTTAAAGAAGTGCTACCATAGACACATATGCCATAGGCTATATGTGACTGTATGTGAGCATGAAATATTAATTTTAATGTTGGTTCACTGCATAGGAGTGACATTCTTCTCAATGCAAACAAGCCTGAATTAATTTTTGAAATAATGTGATCTACATGACTGCACCAGCTGAGACTACTGTCAATTAACAAACCTAGAAATTTCGTTTTATCAATGTTTTCAACTTTTTCCGTGCCGATATTGATATTTGGTTTAACCTGATTCTTATTTTGAAGTGTAGAGAAGTGAATATATTTAGTTTTCCGAGGATTTAGTAACATATTGTTATTGCAGAAAAAGTTTTGAAATTTTGCCAACTCTAAGTTTGCTTCTCTCTCCAATTCACTGGCTGTTTTAGCTGACACTATTAAGTTTGAGTCGTCAGCATATAAGAACAGGCCTTTTGGAACACTTTGTACTTTAGTAAGCAATGAAGGCATACCTTTTAGATAACATAGAAAAAGAAGGGGTCCTAGGATTGACCCTTGTGGTACTCCGTGTTTAATTTGCTGAAATGTAGATAGCTTTTTTATAATTTTGTTTTCTTTTATATGAGTAATCTCAACTGATTGCTGTCTATTTTCAAGGTAAGATTTAAACCATTCCAAAGCAACTCCATTTATTCCAAGTGAACTTAGTTTTGATATTAAACGCGAATGTGACACACTGTCAAAGGCCCTAGACAGGTCCATGAAATATCCAGCTACAACATATTTTTTATCAATTGAATCTATTATCATGTCTACGAAATTGACTAGTGCTGTAACCGTGGACCTGCCCTTACGGAAACCGTGTTGCTCATCATCAAATAAGTGGTTTTTTTCCAAATAATCAACTAATTGTAAGTACATAGCTTTTTCAAACACCTTTGATATAGAAGGAAGGAGAGATATTGGGCGATAATTTTTTATGTCTGTTAAATCACCTTTTTTGAGAATTGGTATTATTTTGGATATTTTTAGTTGGTGTGGAAAAATGCCAGAAACAAATGAGGAATTAATTAAGTGGAGTAATGGTTTTTTTAGCTGGTTCTTTGCGGCTTTTATCAGTGACAGTGGCACCTCATCATAACCCGACGAACGTTTGTTTGGCAAAGAGTCAATTATATTTATGACATTTTCTTCAATCAACGGGTTGCAATGGAATCGCGTGAGAAGATTATAAGAGAACTGACTGGTTCCGCTGGGTGCCAAATCCAAAATATCCGGACCATTCATCCCTTTTATCATAGTATATATTTGGATTAAGATCCTAAAGTCATGCAATATATAATATAAAATAAAAGTGATCTGCTGTCACAAAGCTAAATCCAATTTATCGAGCCATTTACGACCTGCCTCACTTATTCTATTTATACTAGCCAATCCCTCCATGATAGAACGCAGAGAACACTGCAATTATGTGATCCATTGTTTTGGATAGGCTCCCTGCAGTCACATGACTGATCTAGTGTCAATTACCATTTATACTTCCAGTAGTTACATCTACCCATACCAGTTCGGAACCGATTTAAAAGTTTTCATTCGGTCCGATCTTTTCATTCGGGGGAGATTCATTCCACCCACAGGTATTAATGGAGTATTAATAAGAAACTTATTGCGTCTATCAAAACTGTTTCTTGCTATGGCCCAGCGACAAATTTGAACTGCTCAACTGGGAACCAGTACGTAGAGGTTTTTAGATTTTAAGTGACCGTTCTAACGAGGGAGATCCTGGGTAATGGGGAGGCGGGGCATTCAAGATCTTATTTAATTCTTTAAGTAGTCCATCCTGGTGTATTATCCTTGGAAGATTTATATTGCACAGTACTGAGAGCCAAGGAAGTGGAATTGCCATGAGAGTGCCACGAATAGCTCTATTAAGTTGGACATCTATCACTTTTGTATGTGCGCTATTTAGCCATACGGGAGCACTCTATTCAGCAGCGGAATATACCAGAGACAAAGCAGTTATACACAGGACGTGTGCATTGGCTCCCCAAATTGTTCCAGCAATATGATTTAGTACTTTTGTCCTGGTTTAAATTTTAGCTGCTGTTTTTTGAAGATGGCTTTTAAATATCAGCGATCGATCTAATGTTACTCCCAGGTACTGTAGATGCTCATTATGATGGAGTTTCATACCATTTAGAAAGATATTCTGTTTCCAATTAGCCGGTCGGTTACTTACGTGGAAATTTTCCAAAAGCATTCAAGTAGTAGCTATTCTGAAGCCTGGAAAAATCCTGAACGAGTGGAAAGTTATCGCTCACTCTCTCTTCTTAGTGTTTGTTATAAGCTGCTGGAAAGGCTGCTATACAATAGAATATCACCTATTGTTTCTAATGTTCCAGTAGAGCAGTCTGGTTTTCTTCAAAAATCAAATGATGTTTGATACCCTTGCACTCTCTCTGCTCAAATGACTTCATGGCTCTTCGACTAGTCCATCACAGATCAGTAGCCTTTCGGTGCTCTCTGTGCAGTTGTTGAATGCCCTCGTTCTATCTCTAAACAGAAAACTCTTTTATGGCTCTCTACTCACTCTGTTACAAAAGATATTCGATGATCCCTTTAGTCACTCTGAGAAAAAATATTGCCCTCACACTCATTCTATTAATTATCAAGATGTCTGTACTGAATCACATTTCATATGGGTTTGTGTTTTTCTGAAGATTTTTTGTTCAACTTGTATTTTTTTTGTTCTGATATATGTATCCATAACTGTAAATGACTATTATTGGCACTTTAGGGTTATGGCATTTTGGTTTTAAGATATCTATTAAACAGAATTTAGTTTCATAAAACCAAAAGTTAGTACATTCTTTATTAGCAAAATTAAAAACAGTAAAATTATGAGATGTTGGTTTAGTTTTGTAGTACATGGATGGTACTAGATTTTGTTATTGGTGATATTTTTATAGCTCGTAGGTCACAAGTTAAACAGTAAATTGTCCATGCTAATTGCTTATATGTTTCTTTGCCTTCATGGCTATATATTGTTCTTTGATGTGCAGCTTTTAAATATCACTGGGGTTGTTACCTGCATTGAAGGAACAGAAAGTATTACTCTTATCTTTCCTAGGGCTTAATGCTGAGAAATTTAACTCCTCGAATAGATTGAATACCCACCAAAATGTAGGTATACTCAGAATTTTTCTCAAATTTCTAAACATTAAAACATGATATCCCACAGGGATCTTTTTTTATATCTATTTTGGGACCCCTGATATTTTTGTGATATATGAAGAGATTTCCAGATGTAGTGCAGGCAGGAGGTTCAGTATGCCTATATGCAGATGACGCCAATATCAAATTTTCTGGAAAAAATCAGGAGGACATAAAGCTCAATCTGTCTCTTGGCAGTTAAAGTAAGTCTCTTGGCAGTTAAAGAATTCTCAAATAAAAGTCTTTTATTAAATATTAATAAATCAAATTTTATTACTTTCAATACAAAACAATATAGATCAAAACGGGGTTTCGGTATTTCCTTAGATAATTTAGATTTAAATAAAGTAGAAAGTATAACATTCCTTGATCATACGAGGGTAATCCAGAAAGAAAGTAACCTCCTTTTTGAAATAAAAATTAATCCAGTGAAGGTAGAACAATTTTATTACATACATCTTAAAACTACAACTTTACTTTATTTTTGCACATATTCACCAAATTGATTTAAGCACTTGTCATATCTTTTGACAGTCTTATCAATTCCCTTCTTATAAAAATCTGCCGCCTGTGAGTGGAGCCAACCTGTCACTGCGTTTTGTAGCTCTTCATCACTGTTGTACCCAACGAGCACACAACATGTGGTACCCCAGTTTTTCTTTCACTATCTCGTGTAAGAGGCTTCGAGAAACCAGGAAAGTGGTCTGAAAGTTCCGAGATCGTGAATCGACGATTCTCACGAACCTTTTCGTTCACTTTACTCAGAAGGTCATTACTGACAAGAGAAGGCCTACCACTCCTTTCTTCATCGATAATGTTTGATCTACCATTTTTAAAAAGCACCCACTGACGAACTGCACCTTCACTCATAATGTTTGGGCCATAAACGGCACACAATTCACAATGAATTTCGGCTGCTGAGTGATTTTTTGCCAAAAGAAATCGTATAACACTACGTACTTCACACTTGGCGGGATTTTCTATCGCCGCACTCATGTTTAAAGGCTGTAACTGGACAACATGCACTGTTAAAGGCTGGATGCTCCACCTTGCACAGTTAGAAGCGTACTGAGCTGCTGCACGCGCCGATGTCAGTATGGCGGCACTACCCCCACTACTTCTCGCGCTATGAACAAACGGCGGTTACTTTCTGGATAACCCTCTTATATTAAACCAACATTTAAGCTGGGATAAACATATTGACCTTATGGTAAATAGAATGTCTTCAGGTCCTAATGCCTTGCGACAATTGTAAAAAATCTGCAATATTGGAACCCTAAAAGCCATTTACTTTTCATTGATAAATTCACATATGAGCCCATGAGAAGAAAAGTTGTGCAAGTCATTATTTTATAGTTATGAGAAACAATTGCTTTTACGAGGCGTATTTTTAAAGTAAGTACCATTTTTATATGAAAAAACAAAAAGTAAATCTTTTCCAAAAATAATTTATTCACTTGAAAAGCCATACTTTACTTCTCTACATAATTCCCATTAATGTTTAGGCACTTATCGTATCTTGGGACCAGCTTTTGTATGCCATCATCAAAGAAGGTTGCCGCCTGATTAGTCAACCACTGCTTCACAGTCGTTTTTACTTCATCATCATCGGAATGGCGCTGCCCCGCCAGATGCGTCTTCAAGTGCAGAAACAAATGGTAGTCGCTCGGCGCTAGATCAGGACTGTACGCGAGGGTGGTCAAATTGTTCACAGCTAAAAGAAGTGATAAGGTCTTGTGTTCGATTTGCTGTGTGTGGACGGGCATTATTGTGGAGCAAAACAACACCTGCACTCAGCATGCCTTTTGTTTTGAATTGCGCAACGCAGTTTTTGTAAAGTCTCACAGTACGCAGCTGCATTGATCGTGTCACCGTGAGGCAAAAAATCAACCAGCCACACTCATTTTCTGTCCCAAAACACAGTGCACATGATTTCCTTAAGCAAAGAGCAGGCTGATCTTCGGGACTTAGTCAGATGGTGGTACTTCATTACCAAAGATCTAGAGAGAGCAAACCCGCTAAGACAACACTACCTAAGACTGAAATATCAATATCGTAATAGTATAAAATCTTCAAAGTGTCTCAAGGTGTCCAAACAAATCAGTAACTCTTCTAACAAATCGAAGACCATGTGGAACATTATTAATGAAAATAGGGTCACCTCAAAGTCACATAATGAATTTAATTTTGCTGTAAAAAATAACAATGGAAAACTGGTCAGTCATCCTAAGGAGATCTCCAACCTTTTCAATGATTTCTTCATAAGTATAGGACTATCACAGTGTTCCAACTTGAACGGCAAGAGTGCAAGTTCCCCTTCTAATGAATACTCTTCTTCGAATTCCTTCTTCTTAAGACCTGTAAGCGTAGTAGAAGTTATTGATTTGATAAATTCATTACAGCCTAAAACGGCATCTGGAACTGATAATGTATCGTCTAAGCTCCTGAAATCCTGCTCAAACTTTCAAGCAAATCCTCTAGTAAACATTATCAACAGCTCATTTGAAACTGGAATATTTCCCGACTTTCTGAAGCTTTCAGTTGTGAGTCCAGTTTTTAAGAAAGGAAAAAAGGAAATGCTTGACAACTATAGACCCATTGCAATAACATCTTCATTCTCTAAGATTTTTGAGAAAGCAGTTTTAAATAGATTGATTTCTTTCATGGATAGACATAGTATTTTATTTTCTGGTCAATTCGGCTTTTTAAAGGGCAAGTCTACTGTAGATGCCATGTTTTCTCTTATTAACATAGTTGTAAAAGAGCTGGATCAAAGAAAATCTGTTGTGGGTGTCTTTTTCGATCTCAGAAAAGCCTTCGACATGGTAAATCATGGTCTGCTGCTTGAAAAACTTGAAAGCATTGGGATTCGGGGCACTGCTCTAAAGTGGTTCTCCTCCTTCCTTATCGGTCGCAGGCAAATAGTAAAGATACCCTCAATAGATCAAGACTGTATGACATTTTCATACTCAGATGAGAAGCTTGTCATCTCTGGAGTCCCTCAGGGTTCCATCCTGGGCCCGTTGCTGTTTATTTTATATATAAATGACTTAAAATCAAGCGTCCTTGAGGGGAACCTGTGTCTCTTTGCCGATGACACATCACTGGCCATATCTCGTCAGACACGACAAGACTTGGAAATCGCCTCCTATACTGAATCAAACAACATTGTACAATGGTTCCAAAAAAATTTCTTGTGTGTCAATTCAAATAAGACTAAACTACTTGATTTTTCCATTGGCCATAAAGAGACATTTCCCCTAAACTTTTCCATAGGAGAAAGTATCGTTACTGCGGAAGATGGTGTAAAATTCCTGGGGCTCCACCTTGACGCCAATTTGAAATTTCACTCTCACATCGAACATGTCGCGAGCCGTTTGTCGTCAGGAGTTTTTATATTAAGACGTCTCTCCACCTATTCCAGCATTGAAATTCTTCTTTCAGCATATTATGCCCTTATATATCCTTTTCTCTCATATGCAGTTGCCATTTGGGGATCTGAGAGCTCTTATACAAAGACTCTTTTCATTCTTCAAAAAAGAGCTGTGAGGATAATTGCAGGAATTGGCCAAACAGAATCATGTGCCCCCTACTTCAAAGATTTCAATTTGCTCACTTTTCCATCGATTTATATTTTGGAGTCACTTATTTTTATGAAAAGGAACCAGCACATTTTCTCTGAATTTCTACCATCTTTATATAGTAAAACCAGGAACAAGTACAACTATAACATACACCACACAGATCACACTTTTTCAAAAACCACACATTTTATAACTGTATAAAAATTTTCAATAACCTTCCAATCAATCTAAAACAAGAATGTAATTTTGTTACCTTTAAAAGAAATGTGAAAAGTTTCCTCCTTAAAAATAGCTTTTATAGTGTTAAGGATTATTTTGATAAGAAATGTGTTTATAGCTTTTAAATAGATTCTTGTAAAGACGATTGCTAATGCAAGTTACTTTGTTTGATGGCAATAAAGATATTTGTATTTGTATTTGTTTTCTGAGCAAAAATTGTTTGAATTTCACTTTCCTAGGGGATGATGAATGCCGCCCTTCCATTGATTGCTGCTTCGATTCCGATGTAACATAGGCTACTCATGTTTCATTGCCTGTGACAATATGGCTTAAAAAATCATCCCCCTCGTTACTATCTGTGCTCGAGAAAACTCAATGCACTGCCCAATCGTTTGGTTTTGTGCTCATCAGTCAACATTTTTGGCAGCCAGCGTGAACACAGTTTCCGATAATTTAAACGTTCGGACACAATTTCTTAAAGAACACTTCTTGAGACAGCAGGAAATGTTTCAGCTAAGGATGAAATCGTGAATCGTCTGTTCTCTTTCACTTTACAGTACACTTTTTGAATCAAATCATCGGTAATGACTGAAGGTAGCCCACTTCGTTCCTCATCATGGATGTTTGTGCGGCCATCTTTAAAGGCCCTTACCTATTTCCGAACCATTCCATCACTCATAATGTTTTCACCATACGCTTCACTGATTTGGCGATGAATGTCAACTGCTTTGAAGCCTTGAGCACAGATTAACCGTATTACAGCACGCACTTCGCAGTCGGCGGGTTCTCAGTAGGTGGAGTCATTTTAAAATCACGCAAACAGATGTAGACTCGATCGGATGATTCCGTAATGGCGTCTGTGGCTTCCCAACAGATGTGGCTACACGGCGTGCATGCGCTAAACGGTGAATGCAGCGTAATTTAAAAACGGTAATTACTTTAAAAACTCCCCTCGTATTAAAACTGCTATAAAAAATCTGTTAAGTATACTAGCGCCCCAATGATGTTATGAATAAATTGTTTTATTCTCTATCAAACAAGTGTATATTTATATACTTATATTATTCACAATTTTAGAAATTCAAAGATAAAGTCAAAAATTTAGACTTGCACCACTTTTCCATGCTGTGATCAGGTGTAAATGGAAACCGCAACCATTTTTAGCCAATACTGGTTTAATAAAAAATCACTCAGATTATAATATTATGTGTACAAGGATTAAAAGTTGAATTTAAATTTCTTCCAAAACTGTTAAGTCATTATTTTCAACATCCTCTTTATCGACTGACTGTTGATTTCTATCTAGAAGTGGATTGTCTTCCTCCACACCATGGCCAACTGGAAGGTTCACAAAATAGTTGTGGTGGTCTGAAGGGATGAAAGGCAGCAAATCAATCATATCTTTTTTTTTCTGTAGTTGCTCGACCATTGGGATACAGAATTTCCAAATCTACACTTTTCAAAGAGGAAATTGGCCTGCCCCTTGCTTTCTTTTTTTGTTTGAATATTAATGAGTTAAAACGCAAATTCGTCAATTAAAGTAGTTTTATAAAACCTGTGAATGGCTCATCTTTTTTATACCTTAACCACTGAATTTTAAGCCATTGAACTTGACCACAAGCTTTATTTCTTTGTTTTCTTGTAATGGCTTCTTCCAACGATTTTGTGGGGAAAAAATCCTCCTTAGCCATGACCTTAAGGTGAAATGGGTTTTTAGATCTGCATTTAGTGATGATAGAATACCAATCTTCTGGAACGTATATTGTTTTTCCTTTAGCAAACTTCAACATAGCCGAAATTTCCACCGTTTGGCAAGTGACCACTTGTCATAAACTTGTGATCAATAGTGTGGATATTGTGGTCTTCTTGATGGAAGCGCAAGATGGCTAAGGAAACCTTTATGTTGCGGTTCTGCCTTCTGCATGAATCGCTAAACATAAAATTACATGATTACTTCCACCAGCTTTCTTACGTGTGCTCCTTGATGCAAGAACTAATTTTCTGAGCACCTCGAGAAGCTGTTGTTTCTTCCCAAACATACATATAACCACTTCCAGATGACAAGTTTTGGCAACCAAGATTATAAACAGCAGTTTCTTTTATAATATGCAGAGGAACATGTAAGAACTGGTAAAGGTAGGGGAAAGTCGGGTAATGGTGCGCACCTAAGGGAAAAAAATTTTCCCGCAAATTCCTTAGACAAAAATTACCAATATACATGTCAAACTCTTTGGTATTTAATGATGATGAATAATAAAAATTGCCACTATCATATATATTAAGATAAACTAAATATATAGCATTATATAACAATATGCACTTGCGCACGATTCCCCTACACATAGGGTAATTGTGCGCATGTGGTTGGATAATGGTGCGCAAGGATGTATGGATTTAAATAATTAGAACGAATTTGTTTAATCGAATCTCAATATTCAATATTTATTTTACATGTTGGAAAATCTTATAGCTAAACAATACGTTATATGAGCTTTAGACTTTTCTTAACAAAAGTCTTTTATTTAAAATTGCAACATTGTTTAAGGGTTAAGGCAAAAGTAGCACACGTAATTGTCTGCTGTGTCTGCTCCTGAGCAGTCTGCATGACTCCAGGACGAACAGTTTACGCACCTGTACCACAGTTCACGGTCTTTTCCAATGTCCCCACAAATATTGCAGACATCACTTGAATTTTTTTCTACTGATGAAGGCAATAGGTTATTATCAAAGTCGTCAAACTCGTCATCTTGACACAACATTTTTGGGTCGTCTATGTCTGATTCTTCAGATGAGTCATGTTCATGTTTTATCTTTCTTTTAGGCTTTGCTAGTTTCTTTATTTTATCCTTCTTATTGTCGAATCCCAAACAACGTGCAGCTTTTGTCATCTCCCTTTCTTTTTTCTTAATTTCATTAGCCTTTCTTTTTTCCTCTGCCACTTCTAATTTCACTTTCATAGGCGTGCTTGTTATTATCTCCGAGTGTTGCTTTGCACGTCCCTTGTTTTTTCCTGGCTTCACCACTTTCTTTGGAATTCTTTGGAAAACATACACGTACAGTGGTATTAACCCACCCACCCACCCATACACGTACAGTGGCATTGACCCACCCGCCCACCCATACAAGTACAGTGGTAATGACCCACCCGCCCACCCATACACGTACAGTGGTATTAACCCACCCACCCACCCATACACGTACAGTGGTATTGACCCACCCGCCCACCCATACACGTACGGTGGTATTGACCCATCCACCCACCCATACACGTACAGTGGTATTGACTCACCCACCCACCCATACATGTACAGGGGTATTGACCTACCCGCCCACCCATACACGTACAGTGGTATTGACCCACTCGCCCACCCATACACGTACAGCAGTATTGACACACCCGCCCACCCATACACGTACATCTATATAAATATGTCTTGTACCAAACCTGAAAAACATATCTAATAACTGTATGAGTAGTACGTAACATTTTTTATAGTACGTAAGGCTGGTACCCACCCACCCACCCATACACGTACAGTGGTATTGACCCATCTACCCACCCACACAAGTACAGTGGTATTGACCCGCCCGCCCGCCCATACACGTACAGTGGTATTGACTATTGTTAAACTTATCAAGTGAGAGAAAAGAAGAAAGTTCAAAATGTCATCTCACGCCATACGCGTCAACCGATTAGTATGAATGTGGTTATTTAACTGCACCCATACACTAACTAACCTATTTAACTAACCCATACACTTACAGTGGCATTGACCCACCCACCCACCTACACACGTACAGTGGCATTGACCCACCCACCCATTTACGTACAGTGGAATTGACCCACCCATACACTTACAGTGGCATTGACCCACCCACCCACCCACTCACGTACAGTGGCATTGATTGATTGAGTACCACTGTACGTGTATAGGAGGGTGGGTTGGTCAGTACCACTGTACATGTACGGGAGGATGGGTGGGTCAGTACCACTGTACGTGTATGGGAGGGTGGCTGGGTCAGTACCACTGTACGTGTATGGGAGGGTGGGTGGGTCAGTACCACCGTACGTGTATGGGAGGGTGGGTGGGTCAGTACCACTGTACGTGTATGGGATGGTGGGTGGATTAGATTGGACGGAAAGCCTAGATGGAATACGACCTTCGGGACGACCGAAAAAGAGATGGAAGGATGAGGTGATCATTGATATGAGATCACAGTGTATGATGCAATGTCACTGTACGTGTATGGGTGGGTGGGTGGGTCAATGCCACTGTACATGTAAGGGTGGGTGGGTGGGTCAATGCCAATGAACGCGTATGGGCGGGTTGGTATGCCACTGTATGTGTATGGGTGGGTGGGTGGGCCCACTTAGAGAATTAAATAAGCTACTCAGGTATTAATGATTTACATCATATAAATACTATTTAAGTTATTGTATTTATTTATTTTACTATGGTTTTAATAATTACCATAGTTTACGGAATTATTACTGCCTGCACACATACTGTTCTAGAAGGGTCATCCGCCCATGCTGTACGATACCAGACATCGGCACCCCGAACCCATCTTCTACACTCCACATCGTCGCTATCATACTCCACTTCAGTGTATGTAACACGCATTCTATCTTCTATCTTCATCACTGTAAGTGTATGGGTGGGTGGTTGGGTTACTAATACTGTACGTGTATGGGTGGGTGGGTTGGTCACTACCACTGTAAGTGTATGGTGGGCGGGTAGGTCTCCACCATTGTGCGTGTATAGGTGGTGGGTGTCACTACCAATGTAAGTGTAAGGGTGGATGGGTGGGTCACTACCACTTTGCATGTATGGTTAAATGTTTGCCCACTGGCTTAAAGGACTGCTTGCTGTTATATCAGTATCATGCCACATACAGCCCCTTATACTTGTATAAAATCCATTGTAAGTTTATGGGTGGACGGGAGGGCAATCACCACTGTAAGTGTATGGGTGGACGGGAGGGAAATTACCACTGTAAAGGATAGTGATGCTTGATATATTGTCTGTTCTGCAGGTAGGAATATTTGTGATTGTAATTTTGTTTGTTAGTGAGACCTGCAACCACAGCTGGTTTAGACTGCATTTCATTTACATGGGACTACACTAACGCTCTACAATGTACAAAAAAACAGCTGATATTTTGAGACTCAAAATTTAACATTGGATGGGAATTCTATTTGTGTATAAATGGTATAACCCAAAAAATGAATATGGTATAGCAACTAATGAATTCATTTCTAAACCTACATTAAAAACATTGTTTTTTATTAATTAACCCTACGTTGGTCGAACCTCCCGGGTGGACGCCCTTGGTCGAAGGGTGAGCGCTGCGCTCACCCGCAAATTTGAGGTATTTATTCCATGAAAAAGTGTGTAATAGTCAATAAAACAATATATTTTACGTAATGATATTTATTTTAAAGTATGAATATGTTGTAATAGTGATAATACATAGATAAAATAAGGAAACTACAATTTGTATTAATATTAGTAAACGAAGAAAAAATTTTAGGCCTAATAAAATTGTAAAATGTATTAATCTTTATTTTACAGTATAGATATGTTTGTAGTAGTGATAATACATAAATAAAACTAAGGAAACTACATTGGTATTAATTATAAAATGAAGAAAAAATGGTAGGCCTAGTAAAATAAGAGTATGTTATAATCTAAAAAAAATGAAATTAGATAATTAATTATTTGTATCAAGGTTTCCATGAAAAATAAAAAGAACAAAAAAAAGTTAAAACTATTACGCAAAAGTGCATTTAGTCTGAGTCTGAAACATGATCATGGTTTGTTTTGCATTGCACACAAAAGAATGTTGTGTGTTCTCCACAGATCGGGGCCATGCAGGTTGCACATCTTACTTTTGTCAGTATGGTTTTCTTTTTAGGACAAAAGCCACATTTTACTCTGTCATTGTTTTGCACTGGATGTGGCCTTGGTGTATTAGTTTCCATTCCAAGGTGTTTCCTTATCTTCAAGCGAAGATCACTTTGCAGTCCACTGCCACTGCCTGTAGCCCTTAGAACCATATGTGGTTTAAAAAGTTCAAAAGCCAAGGCTTTGAGAAGATTTCTTCTTGTGAAGGTTTCTCCTGTATTTCCATTCAAGATGATCTGAGCATTGATTGCGCCTCTATCAAGTAGAGAATAGAATATACGGAGAGGCCACCGAAATGAAACTCTCGCAACAGTATACTCTCCCTTCATACTATCAACAATGTCGACTCCTCCCTTAGTGCTGTTGTAAAAAGTTACTAGAACTGGTTTCATGAAGTCACCTGTGCTCTCATCAATTTCGTCTGAGCCGTGCATACTCGAGATTAGCACCACATTACGATATTGTTTGGGGACATATGATACAACCATTGATTGCTCACCAAATGCAAAAAGGCTACTGTGAATTGGCCTTTGCCTCGTATTTACTGTTTCTGGAGGCAACTCTCGTTTGATTGTTTTTTTCAATGTAGCTACCACCGTTAAATTATGTTGCATAGCTAGTTCATTTACAACGGGCAAAGATGAAAACCAATTATCCATGGTTACATTACGCCCAGAACCATGGATCGGGGCAGTAAGTCTTTTCACAACTGCATGAGGCCTATTGTCAAGAGAAAATGGACCTTCCGGCTGTGTACCACAGTATAACTCTAGATTGCAAGTGTACATCATCTTGGCATCAACTAAGGCGAACATCTTCAAACCATATTTAGCTGGTTTTTTAGGCATATATTGCCTGAAACTACACCGGCCTCGGAATTACTCAAGCATTTCATCCAACGTGACATACTCGCTGGCACTGTAATTTTTCAAGCAGCGGGCAACAAACCTATCAAAAACATTCCTTATGGGGGCAAGTTTATCTAAAGCTCACCGGGTTTGCCTTGTGGCTTCATCGTCAAAACGGAGTGCTCGCAACAATAAATAAAAACGCTTGTAGCTCATGATGACCATGCGAAATATTTCAGGAGCAGTTCCGTCAGTAGCCCATAAGTCTGATACGTTGAGGTGCGATGATTTAAGAACTCCTGCCATGTACAGCAGGCCAATAAGAGCCTTTATTTCTTCATCGTTTGTATCTAAAACATCAGATTCGCGGCTATAGTTTTGCCTAAGTTTTTGCAAGCGAATGTTTGTGTATTTAGTTATTTCCTCAATAAGTAAGTCCGGAAAAAAAAGTTTCCAAGCTTCCAATATTGTTTTTGCATTTCGAGCATCTCCCTTTACTCCAGGAAGGTGAAGAACAATGTTTCTCACTGACGTGCGTCTTTGTTGTAGGCGCGAATGCCGATTCCACAGTTTAACTTTGTCCTTCCCTACGTAGGTTGGTTCAGCAGGATAAGTACTTTCTTCTTCATCATCAGCTGATTGTTCACTGCCAGATTCATGGTCACTGTTATTCAGACAATCTTGTTCATCGTCAGAAGAAAAATAATTTTCAGCGACAGTCTCTTCTCCGTCAGTCTCTTCTTGAAGCCACTGCACTATATGGCCTTCACTCATGATAAAACAATGAAATGTACACAATCCGTAACACAATACACGCTACTAATCGCAAATAAACAATAATAACACTCAGATGAATTTGGAAAAAAAACTATAACGCGGATGGTCGAAGGGTGAGCGCACCGCTCACTCGCGCGCAGTACCGTCTAGTTATGCGTCAGGTGCAGAAATAACTAGGTCAATGACTCTAGACCAAACACCCCCCACCACTCAACATTCCGAACGACAGCTACTCGGAATTCCCGGCCGGAAACTCGAAACCGCACTGATTTATGGCTCATTTAAAACAAAGGTGAGCGCTCCGCTCACCCTTCCACCAACGGCGGGTTAAGACACATTCACCTCCCTGTTTACGGCATTCAAATGACCTCATTGTAAGGTAGGTAAAAACTCAGTAAATAGGTAATAGAAAGATAACAAAATGAAATAAAATTAATTAAAAATCTGACAACAAAACAATATTATTAATTTACAATGATGAATGGCAATAAAACAAGATGTTGGAAAAATAACTAAATTCAATATCGTTATTTCAAGATTAACAATAATGTAACACTAATCAAATATTAACAACAGTATCAACAATTATTCTAATATTTGATTATAAATGAAAAAAAAAAAACACCATGAATACATGTCCAGTAAGTTAACCTCTTGCAGGACAACCTTTTTTTTTTTATTAAAGAAAAACTTGATAATTTTTTAGTTAGTAAAAACATGCTAATAAACCATATTATTTGTGAATTTTAAGATTTTTTTTATTTTTTCTTATTTTTAAAAGTATTTAACTTAAAGTACACATATGTGCCATTGCCCTTATGGGGTGTATCCTACTATGTCCATCAAGCACATCCAATTATTTTTAAACATTTTTTTATATGTTATACACTAATAAAAGGTTTTGGCTAATGCAAATGTATAAATTACACATAAATTTAAATACATACATTTTGTATTATCAGTAAGTTAGTCAGAAAATAATGGTTTACTTACAAAAAATGCTGTATTGTTCCCATTTTTGAAATTATCTTCTGATCTGGCCAGGGTTCTAATCTTTATAAAATCTTGTTATCACAAATACTATTTACACAAAAAACACTATTTACACTAACATTTATCTGTAGCTTCTTTCTGTCTTCATGCATGGAAACCCTTCATGCACTCCGGGCATAAAGGTACATTACACTTCTCATAAAAATATCGGGTACGTTTGGTACAATGCTTGTACCGGAATCTTAGAGCATTTTCTAAATCCTTTTTTTCAGGGAAGTGGCCACTTCCATCTAATCGTAAGTCATTGCTACAACCTTGGCGAGCTCTTTTCTTCATAAAGAATTCCTCTTTCTCTGTAGATGGACGATCTTTTCTTTTTTTCGATTTTAAAGTTTCAAAAATTGCCTGGCATAAGTCTAGTTTGAAGTCTACCAAATACATTTTATTTCCTTCTACATTCTTGAACACTAATCAAGAATTTACTATTGATACATTTAAAATATGGAAAAAAATTCTTAAATAAAACTTTTTATTTTTGAAGGCGTGAGTGTAGTGAGCGACCATTCGGTCTGACATGTCCACACCCCCATGAATTTATTATAAATTGAAACACTGAAAGGACGAGGAATTTGGATGGTTTGTTTTGAAGTATGGTCGTACCGTTCAGCAGTGTCTGTTGGTTCTTTACCTGCAAAAGTCGATATCATATGTACCGGTTGGTTGTCGATCCATCGAGTCACTGTAATGTTGTCACTGGATGTTGTAACAGAAGATGAGCCCCTACCAGTCTTAGATAGTTCTTTTGCACTAAGTAGAGTGTCATTTGCTCCTCTCATGCGGTTAGTCCTCAACTTACCGACTACATAAATATCCTTTTCTTTCAGCTCCATTAGTAGGGGATATGTCGTAAATAAATTATCTAAAAACAGCTTGTGATTGAGGCCTTCCAAACCTCGGCAAAGCCTAATTACGGCATCTGCAGTTGGACCCAATGGAGATGGATCAATGTTGTTTTTTGATCCTTGATACATCTCAAATCGAGATACATATCCATCTGCACTTGCAATCACCCAAGCCTTGAAGCCCCATTTTTTGGGTTTACCTTTTAAATATTGTTTGGCCCTACTACGGCCTTTGAAAGGAATGAGCATTTCATCGAATGCAAAGTGTTCAGTCAGTGAAGATACAGTAGAGAATGTTTCATTTAGCTGTGTGATGACTGGGCAAATTTTTATGAAAATGTCTTTGTTGTCCTCGGGTATTGAATCATTTGTCTATAAAATGAATATATTTCTTTAGTTTTTCAAATCTTTTCAGGGGCATGGAATCTGCAATTATAGGTAATCTCTCTAAATCGTTTGAAGTCCAATACATCCGGTAACTTGGAAATCTAAAAATTGTCATAAGGATATTCGAGGATAAGAAAAGTAATATTTCTTGACCTGAAGTAGTAAATGAATTATCTCCCTGTTGTATTGCATATCTTGTAGTTTTTTTAGCAATAGTATCGAGTAATGTGTCGGGAAAAAGATTTTGAAAATAATATAGAGGTGTTTTAGGTTTTGTTGTTTCCATAAGGTTATATGCAAGAACACCTTTGAATTCAGGTATATTATTAGTAAAAAAAAAAAACTGTTGTCTTTATTCACAATCCACTGTGTTATTGGCGGTTTGTTTGGCCGAGTGGTTTTTACAGATGTAGAGGAAACTATTGGTTTTTTAGGCTTTACTATTCCTATTCTTTTATTTGAATCGCTTCCTACTGTTTTCTTTGCCTTTGTGTTAGTCCTGATTCTAACTTTTGGGTCTGTCTTACTTTTAGTTTCCGAAGACTTACTGCCAAATTGGTTTGTGTTTGAAACTGTTACAACTCTTCTTTTACGTCTGGGAGAATTACTTAGGTTCAAATTGGGATCTTTTTTAGCATGACCTGTCATTACGATAGGTTTAGTAGACCTACTAGATAAAACTGGGTTTATTATGTCTACATTGGTTTCAAGACTTGTACTTGGTAGACCTATGGGTTCGTGTAGGCCTACAAGTTGGCTTGGTTCTGTAATTACACTATCACTTATTTTACTCACCGTATCAATGACTTGTTCCAAAACTGAATTAGGCCTAGCATCTAAAGAAAGTGGTTTTTGCCCTTGAGTCAAATCTAAGTTAGGCATAACCTCCAAATCTAAACCGAGGTCTAAACTTTCATTCAATATGTTGGAATTAATTGAGAGATTTATTACCTTGTCTAATTCTGGATCAATTGTATTTATTTCGTAGTCAGAAACACCAGTATCACATAAAGCACCATCATCAAAATCACTTTCCTCGTCCGTAATAATATCAATATCAGAAGTATTAGGGTCATTAACCTTTAACAGACACACTTCAAAAACTGAAACACAACAGACACACTGGGGTCTGTCAGACCCCATTTATTTTTAAAATATAAAAATACTTTATATATTTGTTTTGCATGTTTATTGATATGTGTGCTTACTTTAACCCTTTGAAATGAGTTAGTAATAAATATTAACCAAATATTATTTTATTTAGTCACCCCAATCGAAAATTTTTTTTAGCCTAAGGTAAAATTGGCACAAAAAAACAACATTTTTAAAAAACCATACAAAATTTTAATGTAAATATTTTTTTCAAAACACACTTATTTTCTTTAAGTACAGTATATTTACTACTTATACACTTTGATTTTTTTTTAATATGTAAAAACGTATCTTACGTAACAGTGGTAGTATTGGTATTTTACAGATATTGAAGTTTTGAGGGAAAAACAGTGTTTTTAGGAAAAACGTCTAAATACTCATTTTAAACACTTGAATTTGACTAAGAATAATAATTGTAATGCTAAACTAATAATAAAAAGTATTCACAAAGAAAAAAATTTGTGTTGTGTTGTCAAATACAAATTTTTTATAATATAAAACAGGAGTGAACGAAAACTTTTAATTTTATTTACCTAACATTTAGCAGGCCTAATAGAAACTTAAAACTAGCCTACATGAAACACTATATTTATAGAAAAAAATCAGTTATGTATCTTTAAACAAAGAGTTTTTCATAGTTTTTTCCTGTTAGTATTCTACGCAAAAAGAACAACATTGAATTTACTCACTACAAGACAAGCACACGAGTGCACGATGATCCTCACACATAGGGCGTCTGCAGGTGGAACATACATTTTTTGTCTTCCTATCCCTTGTTCTTGGGCAAAAGAAGCATCGTTGTTTTCGAGCTGGTTCAGGGTCCTGTCGTTGTTGGAGTTGATGTGTAGTCTGTAAAATATCTTCTATGAGGGTCCGTACATTTCTTCTTAGCGTTGGAGTTTGTAGTCGTACTTGTAGAGAAGGCTTGATTAGTTGACTGCTCAATTCATGTAGATAAGCACGTCTTGTCATCCTTTTGTTGGTCATGTTCAGCAAATAAAGAACCATACTGTTAATGCCAGACTGGTCCAACATAGCAAAAAAAACCTCATTGGCCAACGGTTGTTTTTTCTGGTCACAGTGTACGCATGGCACAGCTTGTCAAAGGTATCAGTCCCTCCTTTTGTCTGATTGTAGAAGAGAATTATTTCAGGTTTATTGGTCTCTCTATCAATCTCTGCACTGTAATGCATTGTAGATAATAAAATTACATTTCTGTTCTTTTGTGGAGAATAGACAACTAAAGTCTTGTTGTGATCGAAAACAAAAGAGGAAGATTCTGCTTCTTTGAATGTTTTGAATGAGTTGGGAATTTCCGGTTTGTCCTTTCTTAAAGTTCCAACCATAGTTAGTTTGAAGTCTTCAGCCATGGTTTGAAAAAGTCCAACGGAAGAGAACCAATTATCAACTGTAATGTTGCGATTTGATCCTTTTATTGGTTCACTAAGTGTCCTCACGTAGTAGGCAGCAATAGGCTCCCTGTTTGGAGGCTTGAACTTCCCCACATATGGGATAGCATTGAGCATATATGCAGTCTTTACGTCATTCAACATCACTATCTTCATGCCATACTTGTCTGGTTTCGACTTGATATATACTCGGAACGGACATCTACCCCTAAAACTTACGAGCTTATCTATTGTACAGTGTGAGAAAGGAGAATACAGTTCTGTGCAGTTTTTCACAAACCTATCCCAAATAACTCGAATAGGGGAGAGTTTGTCGTTTTCTTTTCTCTGGAGTCTAGTATTTTTGTCATCAAAACGAAGACATATAGACAAAAATTTAAATCTATTGAGGGGCATAGTTCCTCTGAAAACAGGATTTCCTAAATCATGGGACCAAAGTTCTTCTAAGTTTCTTGAATTATTTTTGAGAAATCCAGCAAAGTAGAGTAATCCGATAAATGCCATAACTTCTTCTTGACTTGTGTGGAAGTGATACGATTGAAGTGCATGCCCTTGTAATTCTATTTGGTGAAATTTCCTAGTGATTTCTTCATTGGTTCTTCTAAATATTTCCCCCAAAACATGATCATCAAATAGTAACTTCCACGATTCAACGGGTGTCTTCACTGTCCTAGCCAAACCTTTAGCTCCCGGGAATTGAGAAACTAAATTACGAGCTGGTACTCTGCCCCTACGCTCAGGAACTACCGTGCTCCACGCATAATTATTTCTACCTTTCAGTAAATGTATGTTTCTTACTCTTTCTTGGGGCTGGATGTTATCCTCGTCATCAGTACTATGTTCATTCCCATTGTCTTCTACACCTTCATTCGTAAAAAACTCATCTGAAGAACCTGCTGAATCATCTTCAGTCTGGTAATCAGGGTCTGCGTCAGTGTCATCATCACCAAATAAACCCTCACTATCACCATCACTTTCCTCATGTAGTAAATGTAAAATGTCATCATTTGAAATACTCATTTCCCCTAAATTTGCGATATTAAATTTACATTAACAACACACTACCACTGTAGAACTCACAATTTAAAACAACTTAATCAGACACATTGGGGTTTACTGGACCCTAAACAACACAAAAGACAGTATTACTCCAAGGTCACGCACAGACTGAGACAAGTAAGGTGGAGAGAGTGGAAGTAGGTGTACCAACTTAATTTACAGAGGGAACAAAATTTCCCACGGGCGCTATTTACGGCATAATAAAGAAAAACAACTTCTGTGGGGTCTTGTAGACCCCAGTGTGTCTTTTAAAGGTTAAAGTCATTCAGAATAGAAAAAAATAGCATCTGGTTCTGACCGTAAATTTTGTTCATCCATAATGTAAAATAAACATCACTACACACTTACACAGACAAATAACTCAGATCATAACCTCTAAAACAACAACAATCGTCTGCTGGTTACTAAACAGTAATAATGACTTCAAATGGCCTTTGGCACATGTGTGCCATAGAGTACGAACCGGCAATTTACTACATTTGGGCACTGGCACAAGTGTTGAGACCCATCCCTCCCACCAAAGCTGGAAAGCGTGCCAACCGGGGGATGGCTCAAACCAAGTTGAGCGATGGGATCACGGGTGGCAGTTGGAGGGTCCAAAATAACACTCGGCAGCTGAGCAAAACTAATTTTATTATCAAGCAAGCAGAATTTAAATAAGTCAAAAACGGCAGAGGGCCACAACATAAAATAGGCAGAAGGCCACAATATAAAATTTGCACTTAAATAAATAACAAAACACACAAAAGCTACAAGAACAACAAACTCAACAAATGCCAAAATTAACAAATTAACAACTACATGGCCTATCTGCAGCCTAGCCTGAGACACCCCAAAACGTAAGAAAAATTTAATAGGCCCCGACTAAAAGTGAAGAAAATTATAAAATTTTTGGTATCACCAATTACACCGGCAATTTGGCCCGCATCCCTTGATTCCACCGGGCCAGGGAGTAAGCCGGAATCCCTGGGCAGCTCCGAATTAAAAGTTAAGCAAAAGCACCATAATCCCCTTTTGGTGAAAGTTTAAAAAATTAAACAATTAAAAAGAAAATCTAACACGGTACCGTTCGAGTAAAAATGCACTTCAAAACCCCCCCCCCTAATACACTTAACAAAAAAAAAATAAATAACAATAACTAGACCTAAACATATAAATAAATCACATAACTTAACCATAGGGACCTAACAACTATAAAATCTAAAAAGATATAACAACAAATAAAACTAATTAATTAATAACAAGAAATATAAATATAAGTAAATATTAACACCCAAAAGTTCTTTTTGTATTTCAAGTTTTTCTTTTTTTTTTTTTTTTAAATAAAAAAAATATATAAGTCCCCATGGCTGTTTTCTCACTTTGTCCAAACAGTTTTAGGCCTAGTCACCAATTACATAGTTCCACAAACTTTTTTTTCCGCTTTTATATTATATAGCACTTCCATTTTTTTTTTTCTTTATAAATACTTGAACAGCAAAACCCCCAGCTCAGCCGCCGGGAAAACAACATGGAAAGCACTGACCTGAGGACAGAAGACTCATACCCAAAGATGTAGGTGGGGCAGCAGGGTCACCAATGGCCTCTATACATGGTCCTCAGGCCAGGCTGGCAGTGTGGATGGTAGAACTTTGCCCGGACGACCGGCTGAGGGAAAATGTCCCACTCGAGGACCCTGGAGTTTTGGGCACCTTAGCCTAACATATTCTCGTGACGAACGGCTGCAGTGAACAAGTGAACAGCTCGAACAATCTAGAAGCCGGTCAACCGGACCGAAGCTGCTGGAACACGGAACGAAACGGAACTGGGCCAACGGCTACCAAGTACGCGAAACGCAGGGCAAAACGAATCTCAGGCAGCCTGGCAGACAACAACGAAAAAACGAAACTGTACCGGTCCAAGACCCGGTACAACCTCCCTCTGCAAACCTCAACACACCCAGGCAGGGGAGAACCCTCGGTACCTCAGGGAACCAAGAGAAGACGAAGACCTCCGAAGAGTGGTGTTCCAAGGACGTCCAAGAGAAACTAAGAGGGGAAACCCCTCGAACAGGGAGCAAACTACCCTGACTGTCGGGCCCGACAAGAAAAAAGAGAGAAAGAAGACTCTCTCAGAACAGCCACCTAGGGCGCAGAGGTGATCAATCTCTTCGCCCCAAGAAACCCCCAGGAACACCAACTCCTGGACCAACCGTTCCCCGGAAAGCCTTAAGCTGGGACACATGGGCTTTCCTAAACACCCTGCCTGACTGGGGATCAACCAGCAGAGCAGTCACCGGTGACAAAAACCTGTCGATGCGGTGGGGACCAGACCACCGAAAGCACAACTTTGCAGCTCTTCGTTCCGCGGCCGAACTGACCGGGTGAGCCTGACAAAGAACCAGATCTCCAACCTGAAAAGGGTTAGGAGTGCGACCCTTATCATACCTCCTCCTCACTCTCTCTCTAGCACGTAGCAGGTTGCGCCGAGCAGCCCGCCACGTGGACACTACGTCAGTGGCACCTGGCGTAGGTAGAAGATTCTCTAACCTCCACAAGTTGGACAAAGGGTTGTTAGGAGGGTAGCCATGTAGAATCTCGAAGGGAGTGGCATTGTGACTCTCATGCTTGGAAGAATTAAAAGCAAGCTGGAGCCAAGAGAGACTCTCATCCCAGGTGTTCTGCTTCTCAGCATGGAAGGTAATAAGGGCAGACCGAAGATTGCGGTTGAACCGCTCTGCATGAGAAGGCTGTGGGTAATAAGGAGAGGTAGTCACATGCCTGATACCATTGCCAAAACAGAACCTACGAAACTCATGGGAGGTAAACTGGCTACCGTTGTCCGACACAAGAGTGGAAGGCACACCAAAGTGCTGGAAGAGTTGGGACTGGAGAGCACGGATGGTGAGCTTAGCCGTGGCACTCCGAAGTGGGAAAAGCCAAACGAACTTCGAGAAAGCATCCACACAAACAAGTAGGTAGGAGCTACCTGACTTGCTACGGGGAAAAGGACCCACGTAGTCGATGAACACCTTCTCAAAAGGACGCTCGGCCACCTCAGAAGATAACAACCCTAACCTTGCATTCTGACTAGGCTTGCTGAGAGAGCACAGGTGACAAGCCCGCACTCTGCCCGCAACATCCCGGTCCATGCCCTTCCAGATGAAGTACCTACGAATCTTAGCGATGGTCTTATGAATGCCAAGATGACCGCCCACAAGGGAAGAGTGATAATACTGAAAGACCATCGGTACTAGATGACTAGGCAGCACTACACGGGGTTCACCCCTCTGTCGAGGACGGCAACAGAGTACCCCTTTGGACAGAAAATAGGGAGGGTGGGCACCTCCCTCTTGAAGCTCACCTAAGATGACTGACAGCTCGGGATCTTTCTGCTGATGGGACAGTAGGTCGTCAAAAGCCAGAGGAAAATCCAGAAGAACAGCACCACACTGAGCAACAGCCTCAGTCGGTGGATCACTGGGTTCGTGGTACATGCGGGAAAGAGCATCCGCGATGACATTCTGGGTACCCCTAAGATGTTGAACTCGGAACTTAAAAGCAGAAATTTTGACCACCCAGCGACCAATTTTCCCGAGCTGTCGGGGATGGGCAAGAAGCCAAGACAGTGCCTGATTGTCCGTCTCCAGCAAGAACTCAGCGTGTTCCAAGAAACGCCGAAACTTGTCCGTACCAAAGACAACAGCCAGACACTCTAACTCATAGATGGAAGAAGCTTTCCTTTCCTGGTGAGACAACGTCCTCGAAGCAAAAGCGATGGGCTGCCTGACCCCATCAAACTCCTGAGAAAGAACAGCAGCAATGGCGGAGGAGGAGGCATCAGTCTGAAGAATAAATTCTCTGCTGAAATCAGGCATACGCAGGACAGGAGGTTGCATGATAGCCTCCTTGAGAGCATCAAAGGCAGTCTGCTGAGCTTGGCCCCACACAAAAGGGACACCTTTCTTTCGCAGCTCGTTCAACGGGGCAGCAAGCTCGGCCACGTTAGGGATGAAGCGACGGTAAAAATTCACCATCCCCACAAAACGGGCAATCCCCTTGGCATCTCTGGGAGGAGGAAAATCCCGAATGCCCTGGGTCCTCGCAGGATCTATGCAGACGCCTCGAGAAGAGATAAGATGACCCAGAAAAGAAATCTCAGGACGAGCAAAAGTGACTTTCTCTGGATTGACGGTAAGGCCAGCTGATTTGAGGCGACTAAGAACTTCCTCCAGATGTTGCATGTGTTCCCCGAAAGTCTCACTGTAGACAAGAAGATCGTCCAGGTAATTGAAAACAAACTTGAACTTCACATCATGGAAGATGGAATCAAGCAGACGAGTAAGAGTCTGGGCACCCACAGCAAGACCCATAGGAACCCTAGTGAACTGATAGAGATTCCAGGGAACACAGAAGCTAGTCATGGGCCGTGATTCCTTCTTCAATGGAATCTGATGGTAGGCCTGGTTCAAATCAAACACACTGAAAAACTTAGCCTTACCGAACCAATCAAACGCAGAATGCAAATCAGGCAGAGGTACCGAGTCAATAGCGACCTTAGCGTTGAGCCTCCGATAATCCATCACAAGCCTAGACTTACCATTAGGCTTGGGCACAAGAAAAGCTGGACTGGCATAAGCAGAACGAGACGGTTCAATCACACCCTTGCTCAGAAGATCCTCAATCATAGCCCTCATAACCTCCATCTTTGGGGGAGCAAGTTTGTACGGATGACTTCTAACTGGCTGAGAATCGGTGAGGTGGATCTCATACTCCAGAAGAGAAGTGACCCCAAGCTCAGCCGTAAGCACATCAGGAAACCGCAAACACAGCCTCCTAATGGCCTCCGCCTGCTCAGGGGGGAGATGACCAACCGGATCCACCTTGGGTTGTTCGGGCTCACAACCCACCTCTCTGACTGCAGGAGGGCAGTCAGACTCACCTACTAGAGGCACCAAAACTCGCCGATTAAACTTGAAAAATATCTGGCGCTTCTGGAGGTCAAGCACCATACCACTCTTAGAAATAAAGTCTGCCCCTAGGATACAAGAAACCGCCAGGTCCTTGGCAACAAGAAAACCCCACCTCCAGGAAAATCCTTCAATTTTAAAATGGAAAAACGCCTTTAGAATTATAGGTAGAGGAGTTTGGGATGCCGTCCAGCAAGTAATAGAAGAAGGCTCGGTGTGCCTGACAAGTCCTAAGGCGTCAAGGGACTCAAGAAGAGAAAGGCTGATGATACTGCATGCCGAACCAGAATCAAGAAGGGCTCGACACACCGTACCACCAAAAGATACAAAAACGCCAGGACACACCGAGGTGACCGCCCTAAGTCCCAGGGAAGCCATGCCAGCAAGGCCCGAAACATCCCCGACGCTCCTGCGATGGGCACGCGTCAGAGGCAAATGGCCACGGTCAGTCGCAACAACGCGGGGAGCTACTGTGGAGGCAACCCCCCGCGCTGAGCGTTTCCCGCCCCACGACCTCGAGCACGTGGACAGTCACGTCGAATGTGACCAGGTTGGCCACAAGCAAAACACCGAACAGGAGGCCGAGAACCACGACCCTCCACTGGCTGACTCACACCTAAAGACATAGCCGGTCGACGGGTGGGAAGAGCACGATGACTCTCAGAATCCCTCCCTTGCTGGTCTGAGAACTGCACGCTGCGCGAAACAATGCACAGCTGATGCAGCTCCCGAAAAGTAGAAGGAACACCAGCAAAAACCAATCTGCACCGTTCTTCTGGAGAAATGCCATCCAGGATGACACGAACGGTGTCAGCTTCAGAAAGGGTGAGGCGCAACGCTTGACGAGCTTCCTTGACTGAAGAGACATAGGCTGCCAGAGACTCGCCCCTACCCTGCGACCGATAAAATCTGTCCATGACCATCCTCTCCCTGAGTCGAATGGGAAGAAACGATGAAAGTAACTCTCGATGGAACGAGTCCACCGAGGCATCACTGGCCAAGACAGAACTCAGCAACTCCCCAACGGGACCTCTGCAATAAGGGAAAACCAGACGAAGCAAGTCCCCAGCCTGCATGCCGGGCATCTCACTAAGTCTGAGAAAGGCCACCAGAAACTTAAGAAGCTCCTCAGGATCCATCCCATCGATCACAGGGAGATTCTGGATCATGGGCGTGAGAGGGTTAGGCAGCTTGTGGTAGCTCAGCTGCAGAAGAGCAGGTGAACCCAAAGAAGTAGTAGGAACGGCAGCTGGAGCCGAACCACAAGCAACCTCAACAGAAACGCCTGCAGGCTCAGAAGGAACCTCAGGCACAGTGAGAGCCGGTGTCTCAGCCTGCGGCCTCGACACATTAGGCGACAGTGCGAAAATAGGCCGCTGACCCAGACCCGTAGGAGTCGTGGAACCGGAGAGTGCCTGAAAAATCTCCTCAAGCCTAGATACACTCTCCAAGATCCACGCCCTATCCGACGGTTCCAACCCCGGCGCCCGGTTGACCAGCCTTAAACGGGCAAGCAGATGACCCAGACGTGCAAGGCGGCAGGCCCGGTCACGACCCACTGGAGGTTCCAACTGCAAATCCTCTAACACCCCTTCCCAATCTTCCACCTTCCGTTTACAAATCCCCAACTCATCACCAACCTCCAGCAGGTCAGACCAATCCACCGCCGTACCCGCGGACAACTGCTCCCGCAGCAACCTCCGGAGATTCAGAACATCACCCTCCGGAGTCACCCCACGCGACCTCAATTCGAAAATCAACTCCTCCTTGACCAGGAGCGCAACATTCTGCAGATAGGCCATCTCGCAAAACAAAATTCTCAACAGTACACAAAAAACGACAACTCCAGGGTGCAAGACGAACTAAACCCTCAGCCTACCGAGCCACTGCCGACCACTCCAATCCACCCATGAAACCCATTCAACAAAGTAACCAAGCGGATTGCCTAGGTTTTTTTTTTCTAATTTTTTTTTGTTTTCAAAAACAAAGCGTGCTGGGCCCATAACCCAGAGGTCCGTGGATCGGAACCACGCTCTGCTACCAATTGAGACCCATCCCCCCCACCAAAGCTGGAAAGCGTGCCAACCGGGGGATGGCTCAAACCAAGTTGAGCGATGGGATCACGGGTGGCAGTTGGAGGGTCCAAAATAACACTCGGCAGCTGAGCAAAACTAATTTTATTATCAAGCAAGCAGAATTTAAATAAGTCAAAAACGGCAGAGGGCCACAACATAAAATAGGCAGAAGGCCACAATATAAAATTTGCACTTAAATAAATAACAAAACACACAAAAGCTACAAGAACAACAAACTCAACAAATGCCAAAATTAACAAATTAACAACTACATGGCCTATCTGCAGCCTAGCCTGAGACACCCCAAAACGTAAGAAAAATTTAATAGGCCCCGACTAAAAGTGAAGAAAATTATAAAATTTTTGGTATCACCAATTACACCGGCAATTTGGCCCGCATCCCTTGATTCCACCGGGCCAGGGAGTAAGCCGGAATCCCTGGGCAGCTCCGAATTAAAAGTTAAGCAAAAGCACCATAATCCCCTTTTGGTGAAAGTTTAAAAAATTAAACAATTAAAAAGAAAATCTAACACGGTACCGTTCGAGTAAAAATGCACTTCAAAACCCCCCCCCCAATACACTTAACAAAAAAAATAAATAACAATAACTAGACCTAAACATATAAATAAATCACATAACTTAACCATAGGGACCTAACAACTATAAAATCTAAAAAGATATAACAACAAATAAAACTAATTAATTAATAACAAGAAATATAAATATAAGTAAATATTAACACCCAAAAGTTCTTTTTGTATTTCAAGTTTTTCTTTTTTTTTTTTTTTTAAATAAAAAAAATATATAAGTCCCCATGGCTGTTTTCTCACTTTGTCCAAACAGTTTTAGGCCTAGTCACCAATTACATAGTTCCACAAACTTTTTTTTCCGCTTTTATATTATATAGCACTTCCATTTTTTTTTCTTTATAAATACTTGAACAGCAAAACCCCCAGCTCAGCCGCCGGGAAAACAACATGGAAAGCACTGACCTGAGGACAGAAGACTCATACCCAAAGATGTAGGTGGGGCAGCAGGGTCACCAATGGCCTCTATACATGGTCCTCAGGCCAGGCTGGCAGTGTGGATGGTAGAACTTTGCCCGGACGACCGGCTGAGGGAAAATGTCCCACTCGAGGACCCTGGAGTTTTGGGCACCTTAGCCTAACATATTCTCGTGACGAACGGCTGCAGTGAACAAGTGAACAGCTCGAACAATCTAGAAGCCGGTCAACCGGACCGAAGCTGCTGGAACACGGAACGAAACGGAACTGGGCCAACGGCTACCAAGTACGCGAAACGCAGGGCAAAACGAATCTCAGGCAGCCTGGCAGACAACAACGAAAAAACGAAACTGTACCGGTCCAAGACCCGGTACAGTGTGTACGTTTGAAATTTAGTTATTACTAAATTTAGTTATTACAACGGTTATTTGTAAAATTTGAGGTTTTATTTCAAAAATAGAAAGTACAGTTAACTTTGAAAAAAAAAACTGGAAGTCTTAAGACCTAAATTTCATTGCATAAATAAATGTTAAACTTTCTCAATGTAGGTTGGGCTACGTAGCCAGCTGATTCCGGAAAAAAGTATTAAAATCTGCTCTGACGAATAGAATACAATCTAGAGGCAGGTTAACCAACTAAACAGATATTAATGGCATCAACTGTGCCAGTGAGCATATATTACTCTCGAAATTGTTGTTTTCATTGTAAAATAACTTAATGTCCACAAGTGTGCCAGTATCCTGCAAGAGGTTAACTAGTTTTTGTTTTGACTATGACTTATAAGGAGTTTACAACGTCTTTGGCTTGCTTTATTTCTTTATCTATTGCAACTATGCTTTGTTCCATTTCATCTAACATCCTTTTCTTTTTCTCTTCCAATTCTTTGCAATGATTGTTGCTTTTCTTTTTGCATCCTTTTCTGCCCTATTCTTCTTCCTCTCTTCCAATGCTATTTTCCACATTGAATTGGAATTTCTTGAAAACAATTTAACTAATTCTTTGGAAATCGAAAACACTTCTAGTCCCCCTGCATCTGTCACACTATCATGAACCATTCGTTGAGCTATTAAAGATTCATTTCTTAGGTTTTCTACCAGCAATTCTTTATTTATTGAAACCCCTCTTTCAAGGGCTGCATTGCCGTGTGACATAGGTAATAAAATCTTCACAACTATAAGAAGATTTTCCATTTTTTCTGCCAATAACTCATACCAGAAGTTATCAAGGCGATTTTTTGATCTGGAGTACTGTGTCATCTTTATCATTGCTACTTCTGATGAAACTAGAGCTTTATATTCTCTATCTGCCTTTTCAATAGTTGATGCAGGCAACCAGTTTGAATTCATTAAATTATCAATGGTGGATGTCATGTTTTTGATTGAAGTCTCTTTTGATAAGGCAATTTGGTTTGGGTTTAAAAATGACAAATACTTAGTAAGATTATATGCAAGCGGGCTTTTTTCCATCAGTTTTTTAGTAACATGCTGTAAACAGGATCTGCACTCTTTTCTAAAGTCTATAACATCTTTGACAGAAACTCCTGAACATTTTCTTAGAGCTGCCCTAGTGGCATACCCTAGATCTATGTCTTTTACACTTTTTACATTCTTCAATAGACCATCAGATTTTTCAAAAACATCAATTTTACTTAATTCAGTTGAGCGTAATACCTCAGCTTTTACAAATTTTCCCATGATGGCTGTTAAGAGTTGGGTTAATGAGTTGTGAAGAATTGGAACCATAGGGGTATCAGTTTGGAATTCAAGAAGGAACGGATGAAATTCTTCGGCCAAACTTTGAAAAAATGCAAGTTTTGCTACAATAAAGGGTCCCCCACATTCTTGACAATGGTTTTAAAACTACTTGAAGAAGGCTCTTGGTTAGTTTTAGACACATTCTGTACATAAGTTTTCAAGCTAGGCATCATTTCCAAAGCACGCTTTACAACTTCAATATTCCCAAGCCACCTAATGCTGCAAAATTTTAATGGCATTTGATGAGTCTCAGTTATCCTTGAATAAGTAGTACAGAGATCTAAAAAATCCAAGTAGGTTCCACCCAGTTTTCTCCATTCCAGTCTTGAATGCCCCGTTAACTACGTGAAGACCACATGTGCCAATATCCAAAAACAAAGGATCATCTTCATTAGGCCTAACTTCCTTTTTAAACAATTTCATAACTTTCAGGTTGACATTAGGACCATCCATAGAGAATTGGAGAATTTTTTTCAAATCAAGTTCTTTCAATCCATCTTTTAATCCTTGAAGAAGATCTATGGCAGTGCTACTATGAAGGAATACTGAATTAAAGTAGCGAACTTTTACTATGTTTGCTGATTCATCCCAAAACCTGATGCTTATATCCATTTGTTGGCTTTGAGAAACATTATTTAGAGACTCATCAAAGCCTACAACAAATGTCTTGCATTGTAAAACAGATTTTTTAAGAGTACTTTCAAAATATGGTGCAATTCCATAAAGAAGGGTATAGCCAATTTTGTCCTTTCCCAGCCTCATTGTATTGCCTACATCTGATTCAGGGAACATCCTCTTCAATAGCTTGCATGAACTTTCAGCACTTCTTAATGACATTCTATTCATTACTGTGTTCAAACACCATAATATTTCTGCATTTGTAACGTTCTCCTTTATTGTAAATCTTTCTTTAATTGAAATGCCAACTGTATTTGTTGGCTTACTAGTCACTGTGGACGATTCAGGTGTGGTTAGATATTTTGAAGAAAGTGTGTTACTATATAAATTACAGGTAGAGCTATTTCCTACATTGTCCAGAGTTGTGGTGTTTGAAGTACCAGGTGAATGCAAAAAACTCTTTATTGACAGGGATTTCCTTGAATTTGACAAATGTTCAATATGCTTTTTTCCTTTCTCATGGCTAACAAGTGCCTGTCTGCCCATTGACATGATAGAAAATTCGTTTTTGCATAATAAACAAAAAGCTACCTGGTTTCCCTTCCTTTACCCATGGAAACTCACCCACCCACCTGACCTGATATGATGTTGCCTTGGCTGACATGTTATAGAATCTGAAAAAACAATTTTGTCATTAGACTTGTTAATATAATATTATCAAATGTTCGCTACTAACGTAGTAAAATTCCATCAAAGAACTAGTTTTTAAATATCTTAAAACTTTGTACCTAGTTACTTTAGTAATTGGTTGGATTAAAAAACTCTACAGCATGTTGTAAATTAATTCTGCATATTGCATTTGATAGCATATTTTGCTTCCATTTCATGAATTTTTTTAAGTATAGAGGCAGTAGCCATTTTTTAATGGGGCACATTTTAACAAAATAACTGAAAGTAACCACGTAGACCTACTTTTAAAATATAAATATCTTACAATTACGATTGGTAAGGTTACCCGTAATTCTTTTTTTTTATTTTTATTTGTGAGGTCTCCCTTTTAATTTTCTTTAATGATATTTGCAAAAATATATCTAGGCTATAGGCCTAATGCTCAAAGCTTCACCCACTGACACGTGCATATTTTTAAAAGTTGGCCTGCATATTTTTTTAAAGTGTCAATATGTACTAATTTGGGCCTGACTAGGCCTTACTTAATTAACCCAATTATTTACATGAATGGTCCCATAATAAAGTTATACAAAATACAGATTATATTGATTTGTGCAGTACCGTACTTGGAAAATAGGCATAAACTATTCAGTGTTAGCTTACTATTTTTCATTATAAAAGGTAAGTAACACTTATTAATAATTCTATTCCGTATTAGGTTGCACATTGTTATCTGTACTCTATTATTCAGAAGATTTATTTATGTTGATATTTACGATCTTAAAATAAAAAATGTTTACTAACAACTATATGAAAGGTAAAAATTTAACTAATTTAAATCACATTACTGATTTGAACCAAACAAAACCTGGATATAATTTTCTTTGCCATTAAATAAACTTCTTTACATAAATAACGGTAGTTATCGTATTACTCGCTTCAAACATATATTATAACAGTAAATATAAATTTAAACAGAATGCTCAAAAATTAAAAAAAACTACCGTAACTCATAACTAACCTAATCATAATCGATTGTGTATTAAAATAGCTAACCTAATCATAATCAATTGGGGTGATTATGCATTTTCTAGACGCTTCTGAAAGTATGATTTCTTGTAAAAAAAAAGTGCTAAAATATAATTTTATATTTTTTAAGGAGGTTGTTTTTAGCCAGAGAATTTTTTTACAGAAAAATAAAAAAAATTTAAATCGGTAATATTAAACTTTTTCCATTTTACTTGTTTTTAATGCTCAACACGAATATGTAATTGGTTTTCAATTAAATTAATTTTTTGGTCTGAAAAATACACTTCTTCACTTACCTAACCAAGCGTAACCTAACTTATCAATATCATCTATTTAATCAACAAAAATTTATTATTTGCAATAAATTTAGCAGAAATATATGCAAATTTGTTTTTTGTGGCTAGTCATACCTCCTATTAACATTGTGCATATGATATTGCAGAGCATATTTTAAGGGATTCCCACTGGGCGACAAGGACCTATACTCACTGGGGGGTATGGAATACCCCCCAGGAGAGAGGGGGTCCCTCCCGGAAAATTTTTGCATAAATTAAAGGGAAAATCACAGATTTTTACGTATCTTTTAATGGATTTTTCGATCGTATTTGCTTGTAAATAGTCCTTGTAATCTCACTTAATTATGTATTCCAGAACATTGTAACAGACCAAGGCTCCCCCTTGGGCCAAGATCATAGCTCAATTTCAAAAGTGTACAACTTCAAACATTAAACAATTTGTAAACACAAACTACAATAATGTTAAATATCTACGTAAAATGTAAAACTGCAATATAAATTTCCACTTTTTCCAAGTAAAAATCATCACTATTATTATTATTATTGTTACAGGTATTTACAATTTAGGCCTATACGTAAGTATGAGACTTTAAAAACCCCCATAATTATCTGTAATGATAATTATGACAAAATATAACTGTTACCCGACATAAAAAGGCTTAAATTATTTTTTTACAAATATTTCCTCAATCTGTAACTTTGGCTTTAGAATTATGAACATAAACGGGAAAGAAAAAATTACAATTTTAAGCTAGTTATGGGAAGTACAGTATTTAGTTTGAAGTAAATTTGATCCTGATGCTGGAAAAGACTTAAAAATGTAAAGTGCTATTTAATGTTACTCGTACATTTACGAGAGCATTGAACAGTAATTTATACCTATTTATATTTATTTGTACCTTCACTTGTTTGTGAGCTAGTAAATAACACAATTTTTTTTTGTTGTTTTTAATTGTTTTTTATTTTACACAAAAAACTAGCGTCAGGAAATACTTTAATAATGCATCAAAACTTTTAAGAGTAATACAATTACTTGGATTACAAAAATATTTTGATAAAAAAATAGGAGAAAAGGAATTTAAGAATTTTTAGTTTAAAGGTTACTGTCCTTTGCAAAAAACTTTTTTACAAACTCTTGGTCTTGATACAGTTCTGATTCAGGCAGTTTTCTTCTTCTTTCTTTCTTCTCTAAGAACTTCGCCACCGATAGCCTTGGGTCGAAAAAAGCAGTCCCAACTCCGTTGAGAGCGATGCGCATTCTAGAGTTGAGAGCTTCCCGTGACAGGCCAGATTGTTTATTTGATTTTAAGGTCGTGTGTACTGACACTGCCCTTTCAGGACCTGCACTGTGTGGTGTCAGAGAAATGTACGACTGCACCAACTTCTTAAAGATTGAATGAGGTTGAGACACTTTCAAAAAGTGGTACAACTTTCCAGTTGATGATGTCATACTAGATGATGCAGGGAGTTTTTCAGTGGCAAACAACTCTACAACGTCATCAGTGAAATCTGACAATTTGTCTTTACCAAACAGGCCTTCAACGTCTGCACGAACAGCGTTCACAAGCTCAGTAGGATTTTTAGAATTTAATAATCCCTTAATCGTACTATATATTTCCTTCTGGTCGTTGGGAATTCGTTGTAAGATAAACTCTTTGCAACTCATTACAACCTCTCTTCTTACTGCCGACCAGTCTCGCTTTGTTGAAACGAATTGGTTTACTTGGCGTCTTCTAGGAAGATCTTCAACATCTGATTCATTTGTTTGAAGTTCTCTTGGGCCTTCTTTTTCCAACTTTTCTTCATATCCACCAGGATAAAAGTCTTCTTCCATCAAAGACAATGATCCGACAAATATTGTTTTAGATACTTCAATATCAGGGATTGTGACGAATGACCTCTGACAGTCTTATTGCAGTTTCTCCATCCGTTTTAAAATATCCAGCATAAGACTGGTAAGTCGCTGTTGTTCGCCAGCTGTCTCCCACAAACGTAGAAACCCACGTACGAGTACTGTTGCTTTTTCAACTTTTGTGGATTGAGTGTTTTCTAGGACATTACTCCAATGTTGTTGCATCAGTGGGAGGTTGTTCCAAACTGCTTTTGCTAAGTTGTTGAGGTGTTCTACGAACCGCACATCAAAGTGGGCTGGTAAGCGGTAGACAGTTTGCTTGGTCGACTCCGCCAGTTGTTCTATGTAAAGTTCAAAATGTAAAGCTGATGCTCTATAAAAAGTTCCCACGGCTTTTAAGTTTATCTTCCAGTGCTGAACTTCAATGACTGCTGATTCCAAGTCTGACATGGCTAGGGTCGATGAGCCACACACCAAGTACAAAGCAAGTCTCTTCCTAAGTACTCTTGCATACGAACCCATAGGCCACTGAATTTCCCTGGATTAGCACTTCCTCCATCTGTAGTCAATCCTGTCAACTTTTCTTTTGCTGTGCCACTAAGGTCTAAATTTTCCAATACAATCTTGACTGATTCCATTAGACCTTCTGCTCCTCGCAGACTCGATTTGCTTTCACCTAAAAACACAGATTTCATCTCGTTATCTTCTGAAATGAACCGAGCAGTGATGAACTTGTTATCAACTCCGTACTTGTCAACGGAGCCATCAACCTGAATGGCAAATTATTCTGAATTTTTTAACTGTGTGACCACATTTTCCATTATTACTTCCCCTACAATATCAAGCATCTCGCGATACATTACAGGGTTTCTGTACTGCAATAAAGCTGGAGAAGGATTGAGAGGAGAAAACTTGGATTCCAAACCATTGTCTTTGTAAGATGAAATTTGGGTGTCGGCGTAAATCTTGGTTAATGATCGTGACGGCCAAAAATGAGCAGAAAGAGTCATTGTACGACTGTCATTATACACATCCAATGCTAGTTCAATTAGTAGCTTTACTTTCTCTGCAGTCTAAGACTTGAGGGTTTTAACCCAAGGGTGCTTATCAGATTGTGCCATCCACTTTGCTTCCATTTCTTGAGGTTGACAGCTGCTTTGTGAGCTGCTAAAATGGTCGACAATTCTTTCCAATTCCTTTTTTCCGTCACATCGGACGCCATCAACAATGGGTAAAGTGCCATTTTTTGAAAATTTGAGTGCTTCTTGAATATGTTTAGAGCAAATTTCACATTTTACACCAGAACGCTTGTTTCCTAGTTTTACTTTTGCAAGAAAGTCGTAAGTTTTTAACAGCCAAGACGAATCTAACTTGTTACCTTTATACCATTCAACACACTTATCTTTTTGTTGGGATTTTTTGTCTTGACTCTTAGGCATGGCGTTACCATAATTGAACGCTTCTATCTCTTGAAATTCAATTTGTTTATTTGAACAACTGCAACCTGGTTGATTATTGTCACTTAAAGTATTGATTGGACTTGCAGTTTCATCTTCTTTACTTTTTTGATCGGTTTTTGAGCGTTTTTCTGATCCAAGACTAAAGAAATCCCGTATTGTTGTTCTCTTAGCCATGGCGTATGATCGAATTCTTACGAACTTAAGTCATCAAAGTTAGTAGCGTGTCATACACCTGAAATAAAGAAAATGAAATAGAACTTGGCGTTGGCGTAGGTTTAGTTTTAAAAGTAAATTGCTATATCTAAAAGTAGTGCATGGGCGTAGTTAGGGATGTTTTGTTTAGGGGGCTTATGTTAGAGTCTACAGAGGAAATTACGAAATAACAATTACTTACCTACCTAGTACCTATAATTAGGCTACTTGATTCATACATATTTCGTTGATGTTAATTTTTTCAAAGGGCGCTGTGCCGGTTAGGGTTAGGTTGTGGTAAAGGTAAATATCACATTATATAGGAATTACAGGGTATTTTGACCCTTAGTATTTGTTTCTTGCCTCGCAAAAGACTTTATTAGGGGTGTCCATACATTAAACTCAAATTGTATATTGTTACAGTATTACGGCATTTTCCTATCCATCACTACTCAGGCATATATAGGCTACTGGATTGTTGATAGTCCACAGAACTAACTATGACTTCATTTTGAGTTGCATATAAAATTAAGTTCCGGGTAAGAACAACCATACTTTGTTTGAACTCACATTGTAGGCCTAGGCCAGGCCTACATTGTTCTAGTATTCCGGCAACCGTCATCTATTAAGAAGTCCACACTCGGAAACAAAGTCGAGCGATTGTTGAGATACATGTATAGCGACTGTCTATAGACATGTATACAGAACATGTCTATATACTGTCTAGATACTTTATCGCGTGTACACACAGTAATGACTTGTTCTGCAACAATAAATCAAAAATGGTTGACCTTGTTGGGATCGCTGCTTGTGGTGTTTTAGTTTTGGATATGGAATTAAAGCGTAAAAGGCGTTGGTGGATGCGTGAACTTTTTGTAGAGGGGCCGCGTTTTGGTCTAAAATTACTTACATCATTAAAAATGCAAGATGCTATGGGTTTCAGAAACTTCACTCGATTAACACCAACCGATTTTGAAGAATTACTTCAACTTATACTGCCCCCATAGATGAGAACGCCCTATCTCCCAAAAACAAAATTTTACAGGAGAGCAGGATAACTGTTTTTTACATCTGCATCAAAGTTTTAATACTTATGAATGCTTTAGATGTGTACAAGTAGTTGTTTAAATATATAAAATATTGTATTCGTTTGATTTTTTTATTAAATGATTTCTTTTTCAGGAAAAAAGGAGATAGGGCTTTTTAAGTTAAAGTTGTGAGCTTTCTGGATGCTAATGAAAAGGCCCTAACTCCCTGCAGAGGAGTTAGGGCTTTTCATCATCATATTCATCTGTTATAAATATTAATACTTTGCAATAATAAACTTGTTTTTTCTGTAGTCAATAATGTAACTCAACACTTTGCTTAAGAACGTACACTTTATTTTTATTTTTTACTCTTACACTTTACTTTTTTTACTTTAGCTTATACAAAATAATACAAAATAACACAACGAATTGGCTTCAAACTTACACTTTACATTTAGTATTAGGCCTTCATTATAACTCACTGTTACACTTGATTATTTTTTTTTCATTGGCTTATAATAAAATATACTTAACAACTTGTTTTTAAAGTGTTTTTTATTCGTCATTTGACAGTAAGTCTGGCTGGTCTGACTCTGGAAGACTTAACCAAAACCCCCGGCGGTTAGCAGGCATGAGTGGGCAAAGCTTCTCTACAATGTCTTTCTTTTTAGCTTTGTTGAAACCTCGCACTTTGTTTATTCTATCAGGCATTGGAAATTTTTTCACACACTTAGCTTGTAAGAAGTTTAACTCTTCGGAGGCTGGTTGGTCATAGTTTGTTGAGTACATGAGCGATGTTTTGCCCCGTTCAGCTGTTAATTTAACAATATCCTTGAGGTAGGGCATACTATCACCACGTGTTTTCAGCTTTTGTTTGGATGTGAAGTCCTTCCAAGCAAACAGATCATCACCACTAATTTCTTTAACATCAACTTTTCCCGCATTTGCTTTTTTTACACAGTTAACAAAGTCTTGGAAATCGCACACTTTTCCACTATGTTTCATACTTAGCTCAACTTGGTGGTGGAACGAGTCGGCTGCCATAAAAGTATGGCCTGGTTCAAAGTAAAAAATGTCAACTTTGTTAATTGAAATGTCGATGCAATAGTTCAGAAGGTACACAAAAAAGGTAAAAAGAGTCCAATTTTTATTCTGACTAGAACAATTGTCGAGCCAAATACAAATGTGATTGACATCTCTAAAATGGCAAAAGAAGGAGAAGAATGCATTTATGATATCTTCCTTTTTCCTTCCACTTACTGCCTCGTGCCATAATACTGCTAGAGGCCTATGCTTTGATTTTATGCCGACAGGTACAAAGCTTTCATTGAAAGCCACCATTCGTCTGGTGAAAATTACTTCCTTAAAAGTGTCCATCCTAGGGAGCATAATAACTTTTTGTAGATCAGCACAAAAAAACAAGCTATCTTCAGCAGAAGACTGCAGATTTGCATGTTCTTTATATAAATGTCTGGACTTTTCTGCCCGCTCAATATGGCTTTTCCAATAGATACAAGTCTCACAGTCTGGTGACAAATTTTCTTGGTTATGGTTGCTGTCATGTTCCTTGAACTTGTAGCACATGCCACATTCTTCGTGGCCCAGCTTAGTGAACGATATATTTAACTCGTTAATAACCTTCCTGTAAAGATCATAAGAACAATCGCAAGATGTCTCACTTTTTACAAAATCATTGTACATTCTTTGAATCGTCACATCACTTGGGAGGTAACGGCGATTTGGTGCGTGCTCCCTTCGGTAATGAGCTACACTTGGGTTATAGCTTTCAATATGCGTAGTGATAATGTTTCTATCAATTTTTGTACGGTTAGGGTGTTTTCCTCTTTTGTCAGTTGAACATGACGCCATTCCAGTCATTATACTTTTGTCAATGGTTGTCAAAGAGTCGTAAACAACGGAGTTATTTTCTTTGGAAAACCCAAGCGTTGTAAGAAAGAACGTTTTGCACACTCTTATTCGTTCGCCTTCTGTGTCATTGAAAAAATAACGAAAAGAATTTTGTTTTTTTTTCAGAATCAGAACGTCGCCTTTTTACTGGAAGTTTTGTGGCACATAATACAATAAAGTTCCGTCTTTCGGAAAAGTTTTTGTTCCAGAATTCGGTGTTACATTGGTTTCGCCAGTCTTCAGAAAACTTTGTGCTGCATTTGTATCGGCACTTGTTATCACAGGGATCACGTGTGGAATGATCGTCTTTTAACTTTTTAATTTGTTTTTGTGCTCGTTCGGTTGGATTGGTGCTTTTTTTCTTCCTTACTCTTTTAGTTCCTCTTTTTGTGACACCAAGATCTTCTCCTCCGTCTTCTTCTATTTCATTTACAATGTTGTTTGGATTTGTCCCACTGTTTGCGTTTTCAGTTCCATTCAATGGCGGGTCATGTTCAGTGTGAGCCAGCTCTTCAAAAGGTGCAGGTTCAGCCAGCTCAATTACCCCCTGGGAATTTTCAGCGTCATCAATAAAAAACTCCATTTGTAGTGTATTTTCAACTTCAGATTGCTCATCCAACAATGTGTTTTCAGGTAGACCTTCCAAGTTTGAAGGAACAACATTCTCAAGTGTTGTAAAAGTCATTGCAGGGCTACTTTCATCGATTATGTTTTTATTATTTGTAACTAGAGTATCAGTTGATTCAAAAAGAGCCAGCACTGATTGCTGTCTACCGTTATCAAAAAACAACCCGTCTTCACTAATAGCATGGTATTCTACTTCTTTTTGTTGTAGGCCTACATCATTAAAGGTATTTTCCAGATCTTGATTGTTTAGAGGAAGGACTTGTAGTGTTGAAGTACTATCCCTTTCTTCATTAGTGTAGTTTTTCGAACAGAGAGGTGTGCTTGATTCAACAATGTTCAATTTTGATTGCTGCACGCCATTTACGAACAATCCGTCTTCTCTTCCGCCATTGTGTTGGGTTATGTTTGTTCCTTTTATAGAAACATTGTTTAGTTGTTGATTATCTTCAGACAGCATTGATAATATAAGCAATCCCCTTGATAAACTCTTCTTTGACATGTTTGTTTTATACATCGAACCTAAAAATAACACACTACTGTCAAAAGTTTTGTTAACGGTTAACTACCATAATGAGTTTTTGTAATACTCATTACATGTGCAGCACTTTATAACACATATTTTATAATTTTATAATACTATTTTGCAGTGGCGGATCTAGAATTTTATTTTGGGGGGGGCTGACTAATTATAGCTTCAAACTAATTATATTGGTATAAAATTTACATTTTTACAAAAAACATTTTTAGAGGTTTTGGGGGGGGGCTTCAGCCCGAAAGCCCCCCCCCCCCGTAGATCCGCCAGTGCTATTTTGTGTAATAAATTATAAATTATTTTATACCAATACTTACATAGGAAATAAAATACAGTGTATCATTACAAAGTGTGTTATTATAGGCTAAATAGTTTTGAATAGAACAGTGTTACTAACACAAAGTTTGTTGTTTTGAGGTTAAGCCATTTTGCAGTTCTAGGTCTAAAATCAACAAAAAATAAGTAAGTGGAGTATTACCTGAAGTGCTTTTTCAAAACAAGCAAAAGAAATATCTTCTTGTAACAGAGTAAAACCACACTACTGTATTATAATTACTTCGCTAATTGTAATAATAATTAGAAACTTCCTCTCTAAAAGCATACACAACCTACAATATTCACAGTGAAGCAATGTAATTTACTGTTGCTTGCAGTACACTGCTGAATAAATTGCAGTTTAAAACGTAAACAAAACTGGAGTTGTTGGTGTAGTAGCAAAACAGCTGGTCAGTCACATTGACTGGTATGATAGAAGAATGCCCTAACTCCACTCTCCTGTGCTAAGAAAAAAGGCCCCAGATCCTTGACTCTTTGGGTTGGTCCGGCTTACTTGATGAATAAAGGCCCTAAGTACAAATCCACATGTATTTAGGGTGTTCTTACTTATTAATTGCTACATAGGGCCATCTTATATAAAAAACAACAGCAAACTGGAGTTAGGGCCAAAATAAAATACACAATAACTAACCTCTGAATTGGATTTAGGGCCTTTTAATGTCATAAAAAGGTGTATTTTTCCACAAAGAATTGAAAACTGCAAAAAAAAAGCACTAAAACAAATTTGGGAGTTAGGGCCTTTTAACTTACGGGGGCAGTATAGGTGGAACTATTCAAGGTAAAGAAAGTAGATTCAGAGAAACCATTCCACCATCACTGAAGTTGACAGTGACACTACGTTTTCTTGCAAGTGGAGATTCGTTTACAAGCCTAATGTACACTTTCAGGTTATCTAAGCAATCTATTTCAAAGTTCCTGCCAGAAGTGTGTGAATCGATTCTTCATTGTTTAAAAGGATTTGTGAAGGTATGCATAATTAATAACATAAATATTTTTAGTTGTAGATTAACAAATTTATTTATTTACCAAAATGTAAAGGACAACACAAGATAACATGTTTAAAACATAATTATAGAAACTTTTTAAAAATTATAAGTTAGAAATAGTACTTAGGTAAGTATAAATATTTCCGCTAGCATTCTCTTCAACTTGCACCTCATGTTGGGAAGCAGGTGAGGAAGCACAACTGCTGAACTGTGAAGCAGCAGGCAATCTGGACGGTGCTTGACTAGTAGTGAGGTCTGATACATGACCAGCGTATAAACCCATTTCCAAACGATGGACAATGGTGTGAATATTGTGCTGTGCCACTGATATCTCTAATTGTGGTCTATTACAGTTTCTGAGCTTGTTTGCTATATACTCTCCAAACACTGTGTATTCGTCTCTGGACGAGGCAAGTGATTTCATGCAAGTTAGGACTTCTTGCACAGGAGTTGCATTAGGTTTCTTCCTCTTATTAGTGGTGACTGGCATTTTAAACAGACGCAGGTCGGTCTCAATTGTTGTTGACTCCTCGTTTTCATTGACTGTACATTGATCCTGAAAATGAAAAAAAGCTATCATAGTATTTGCATTCATTCAAATATAACATTCATAATCAACACATTGAAAATTAGTTAGTGTAACCAAGTTACATATTTCTTTTCTTTCAGTTACCCAAAACTGATACTGAATGGAGAGCAGTTACTGATAAATTCAACTCTACATGGAACTTTCCTCATTGTCTAGGCTGTATCGATGGAAAACACGTTCAAATAGTGGCCCCAAAACATAGTGGCAGCTTATTTTTTAATTATAAAGGCACATTCAGCATTGTGCTGCTTGGAGTAGCAGACGCTAACTACAACTTCTTGTATGCCGATGTCGGATGCCAAGGCCGGATTTCCGATGGTGGAGTTTTTAAATACACTTCACTTTACAAAAAAATAGAAGACAAATCTCTAAATATACCACTTAGCAAAGCATTACCTGGAAGAACATCTCCAGTACCATGTCTTTGCATTCGCCTTATCAACGTATATGATGAAGCCTTACCCAGGCCACAAACCAGGATCATCAACTCCAGAAAGGATCATCAACTCCAGGCTTAGTAGAGCCAGAAGAGTTATTGAAAATGTTTTTGGCATCATGTCGTCAAGGTTTAGAGTATTACTGAAACCGATAGCTCTGGAACCAAATAAAGCAGAGCTGATTGTTTTAGCTTGTATTTACATGCATAACTTTTTGCGTAGAAATAGTTCATCAAGAATAAACTACACTCCACCTCAGGGGCGCACCCAGAATTTTGGTTTGGGGGGGGCTTCGGCTTCCCAAGTATAAAATGTACGCCTATAGTTTTCCATTACATGACCTTCAATGACCAGTAATATATAATTAGTTGGCCTATAACATATCGAACTACAATAATGTAACATTTGGTACATCACTGTATTACATGATCATTAGATAATTGAGTAAGCTAAAACCAACTGTCTGTGGCCTGTTTCATAATCAACTACAAGTTAATCTTATTAGAGAAAAATTTAAGTTAATAGGCTACTATTACATTAAACCAGCTTTTAGCTCAATTAAAACCTTATTAAAATTACAAGTTAAAGCTTTATATTGATTTTTATTATGAAATGTCATCCTGGAATAAGTTGGACTGTCATTAATTAGTTTTAAGTTTTCAAGGAAAGAAATAATACATTTAAATTACAAATGTAAATTTAATGATTACAAAATGAGATGTAAGTTAAAGTTAAAATATTTACAAGACAAAATCTAGACGTCTGGTCGATTTTTTGAGAACAGAAACTACCTCTGTATTGGTCACTTCTATTTCACGGTGAATATTCAAAGCCGCCAGTCCACTCAGTCTGTTAGCACCCATGGTATTCCTTAGATAGGTCTTGAGTCTACGTAATGTTGAGAACGACCTTTCTGCTGTACTCGTAGTTACAGGGATAGTGCACAATATTTTCAACAATATGTGGATGTTAGGAAACATGTCAAATCAAATCAAATCAAATCAAAAATGGCTTTATTCATGTCGTACAAAGATTATACATCGAATAGTGTCAAAGTATGTAGTATACAATATATCACTAAATACTATAAGAACAATTTATAAAAAGAAAAGCAAATCAAGATTTAAAGTTAAATACCTCATCTGTTGAGTATGGAGCACAGTCTAGCAAATACTTTTTTAAACCTTTCTTGAATTTATAATTTGGTGCAATCATGTTCAATTTTTTAGGTAGCATCTGTAGGTACTTTTGTCCAATATAACTTGTCTTTTTTTTATAAAAATCTAGATTATGTCGACTTGTTAATATAACTCTGCCCCTGGTATTGTATCCATGAGAAGGTTGGTTCAAGCCATGTTCTTTCACATACATGATACATTCTAATATGTATAATCCATAAACTGTCATAATATTTAATTTTCTAAAATTTGATTTTACTGATTGTTTAGCTGGTAACCCCAAAATTATTCTTATTGCCTTTTTTTGTAATTTTAGTATTCTCTCCAAATTTTTCTTTGACGTCGCCCCATACAATGTAATTCCATATGAAACATGTGAATGGATATAAGAAAAGTAAATTAATTTTAATGTTTCGAGATTACACAAATAGGACATTTTCTTTAACGCATACAAGCCAGAATTAATTTTTGAGCATATTTTTAATACATGTGAATCCCATGAAAGATGTTCATCTATAAATAATCCTAAGTAGTTTGTCTTATCTAAATGTTTAATCGGTTTCCCATCTATTGTGATTTTTGAAACAAACTTTCTTTTATTTTGTTTAGTTGAAAAATATGTGAAATGGGTTTTCTCCAAATTAAAGTGTAAGTTATGGGATAGTAAATAATTTTTAATGTTAATTAATTCGATATGGGATATAGATGTTATCTCTGCCTGTGTATTACTAGACACCTTCAGGTTTGTGTCATCTGCGTATAAATACATGTTTTCTCTAGGAACCAGGGTCAAAGTATTTTGCACACCATTTAGGTAGCACAGGAATAATAATGGGCCAAGTATAGAGCCCTGAGGGACTCCATATTGGCACAGTTTCTTTTTTGACTTAACAGATGTTATCCAATCTCCTTTCTTACATGTGAGTTCTATAAATTGATATCTATTTTGTAGGTAAGATGCAAACCACTTGTATTCCTTGTTATCTACACCCATATCTTTTAATTTCTTTAGTAATGTATTGTGGCATACTCTATCAAATGCTTTGGAGAGATCCATAGAGATTCCAATTACAAGTTCTTTTTTATCTATAGAATCTATTATCGATTCGATATATTGAGTTGCAGCTGTTATTGTAGAAAAACCTGAGCGAAAACCATGCTGGACGCTATCAATTAATGATTTTTCATCTAAATATTTCTTAAACCTGTTATACATTGCTTTCTCATAAATTTTTGAAATAGCTGGGAGCAATGAAATGGGACGATAAAGCTGGGAGCAATGAAATGGGACGATAAAAATGTCCTTATCACACAAGTTCAACAAATCAATTACATTTCTTGGTGTGTTGGTGTGGGTCTTAAAGCTGTTGTGCCACAACTCAAACTCGGCTTTGAGCAGGCTTTCGTTGTTCCCACCACTTTCAATTATGTCATTTTTATAAAAACAACACAGCTGCAGATAATTAAGTTTTGAGGTTTCTTCCTTTCCACGTGATCCATCGGCTGTAGGCATCAGACACTCAAACCCCTTCAATATGTCTTTATGTTTCATGAATCGGGATTCCAAAGAACTTATCAAAGATTCAATCCAAGGGATGAAAATAGATCGCCGGTAGTACACTTCAGGCGTATCTGCTGGTGTGTTGTTTCTATTTTGTTGTCTGCCAACTGTTCGGGGCATGGAGATTTTACATCCAAAGTTGTTGGCCATATGGGTAGCCTCTTCAAACAAGGAGTGAAACTCTTCATCCGCATTTGTTCTTATGGATTTTAGGATTTCAAGTACAGTTTCAGCATAAGTGATTGCAGAAGATAGTTCCAAATCACTTCCTTGCAGCTTTTTGCTTAGGTTTACAGTGTAACCAAGGAGCTTGTCTGATGCCAAGAGAGAAATGATGAATTCGCCTTGACGTAAAGAGCTGAGTAAAATAAGAGCTCCAGAAGAAGAGTCTCTATCACTCCAGTTTTTGATTTCCTCCAACGCTACTTCAACTGGTTGAAGAAGCTCCTTCATGACAAAGACGGCATCATGCCTTTGCACCCATCTTGTTGGACAAAGTTGTAGCAGCTTTTTCCTGTTGGTTTCAACATTTATCTCCAATGCAATACACTGTTGTAAAACGGCTTGTCTTTTAGGAGTGTTGAAAAAATTATACACCCTCTCTACTATTCCGAAACAGTTTCTGATAGGTGCAACTTCAGAAGCGTTTGATAATGCCAGATTAAGGCTATGAGAAGCGCAATGCACAAATATTGCTGTGGGGTGAGCTTCTTGGATACAGGCTTGGGTCCCATTAAACTTCCCACTCATGGCAGCCGCTCCATCGTACCCCTGGCCACGTAGGTTATTGACGTCAATGTTACTATCTTCAAGTCCTTTTATTACAGTTTTTGCCAACTCCCTACCGGTTGTGGAGGTTAGTGGCATGAACTTGAGAAATTGCTCACATATTTGGTAATTATTTGATGCATCAGAATCTACGTATCGTAGACACAACGAAAACTGTTCAATTGTTGAAACATCGGACGTTTCATCTGCGAGAATACTAAAAAACTTAGCCTCTTTAACTTTAGTTGCTATTTTTTCAGTTATGATCTGGTTACAAGCATCAATTATTTGGTTTTGGAAGTTCCAACTTATGTACGTAGCATTTTTTCCACATGATTCAAAGTGTTTTTTTAAATCTTGATCCCCCGCTTCAATTCTGGCTCTAAGCAGTGCTCTAAAGTTACCCTCATTCTCGGCAGGTCTACGATTTATATCAAACTCGCCATAATCTCTATGGCCCCTAAGAGCAATATTTTGCCTTCCACACAAAATAATAGTGTCTATTATCGGAAGGATTCTTTTCACGTTGTTTTGGGCTTGAAGGTCTTTCCCTTTATCAAGGGATTTGTCGATTGATTTGATTTCACTATCCATTACTCTTTTAAAGTTAGCTGCGCTTACACAAGAGTCCTTGTGGTACTGTGAGGCTGCATGCTTTTCAAATTTTTCTAATGCTTTTTTCCAGTTAGAAAAACCTTCCTCAACAAGTTGGCCAGTATGTTGAGCGTTACTCTTGCCTACTTCTTTTTTGGAAAAAAGCATACAATGAACACAGTATGCAGAGTCTTCAATTCCAGAATAAGACAGCCAAGTATATTTATTTAGCCATGAAAACAAAAATTTTCGTTGTTGAGTCCCGTACGTTCTGTAAGGAAAGTTAAAACTACTTTGAGGGACCCATCTGTCATTCAACACTTTTAACTTTTCACTGTCTGTCAATTTTTTTGTTTTAAACAAAGCAATGTCTAAGTTATTTTGACTTACATCGGACTGCAGAGTTCTTACGTTAGCTCCCGAGACATCCTCCAACACAAACTCAGGCTGTTCAGCACATGTAGGCAGCTCCTTACTTGCCGAAATATTTTTGTGGCATTTCAACGGTTTAAAATAGTTTTGTATACTAGCTTTTCTTTTATCACCCATAACTTACTAGACTACTGTCCAACCAATTTGTCAGACCTAGACCACAAACACAGCTTGAACTTGACAGCCAGACAACCCATAACACACACTATACTGCAATTCGATAAAACTACGACTGTCAACTGGACAAAAGACAAATTCACTGCCGGGGCGGGCACGGGCGCGTCTGGTGAGAGTTGTGGAAACTAGAGCTGGTCGCCCATGGCAACGGCACGTAGTCATCGCCATAGAGCAGGATGGAATGGAGGGAGCTAACACAGCAGCGCAGGCAGTTATACTGTGAATACATACGTCTAAATATTTGTTTCACAACTCTTGATTTCTATGATTTAATCTGTGTTACTTTAATAAATAGGTTTAACGTTACCATTCATTATAGTTTATAAAAGTACGATAAAACATATATGATGATACATAACGAATGATTAGTCACATACAGTATTTATTAGTCGGATATATCAGGTCCTTGGGGGGGGCTTAAGCCCCCAAAGCCCCCCCCTGGGTGCGCCACTGCTCCACCTGGTACTTTTGACATATTTGATACAGATGGAAACTTAATTGAGGGGTCTTGGAGAACGGAACTGGAAGGCAATAATAATTTGATTGATATTTAGAATGTACCAAGAAAGTCATCAAGCGACTTGCATGAAATTAGAAGTGAATTCAAAAATTATTTTATTTCTCCTCAGGGTGAGGTACCATGGCAATATAATCTGTACTAAAGTTCTTATTGCACCTACCGAGTTATTAATGTTGTAAAGATTATATTAATTATAATAAAGAATTTATTATGCAGACCGTTCTATCGATAAAATGTTTATTTTTATTCTAGTACTAATACCCAACCTAATATTAATCCTCCAGGTGCTGACATCGCGCTATGCGATGCCAGCGATTCTCCGCAAAATATAACTTGAAAATTTATTTTTGTTATTTTACATTTTACATCTTATGCTAAATGCTGAAAACGCATAGAACTAAAGTGTACTTACAATATCTTCAGAGCACACGGATTTGTTGCTACATCCTTCATCAATGTCAGTGTTTCTGCTGCCTCTTGATTCTGACCCCTGCAATAAAAATTGCAGGAGTTCATACCCAAACCAAGTAATCTTCACAGGGGATGCACCACTTTTCTTTGCTTGGTTTATCTTTTTATGTTCACGGTGAAATGCCGTTTTAAGGTTATGAATTTTCTTCTCCAGATCGCCTACGGACATTTCATGCTTTTTGGCCATATCTTCTAAAACTCTTCTTTTCTTATTACGATTTTTATACTCTGGGTTCGTAATTTCCCATAAACATGAGGCAGAATGCAAATCTTCGATTAATAGTATAACTTTTTCTGTAGACCACATATTACTTTACATAGAAAACGAAGCAAATTAATTAACTATGCAGGGAAAGGAACGATCGCCACAGCCCACAATAATAAACAACTGATCGACAATGTCTACAGACACGTCTACACTACCAGATGTTGCGCAACATTGTATAATGTTTCCCATTCCAAATGGGAGACTAATATTCTGCGATTTTGTATAAAAATCTTGTCTATAGACACGAGAATTGTCTCTATACAATCGCTCGATTGTATCTAGACTTTGTCTAGATACACAAATCGCTAGACTTTGTTTCCGAGTGTGGACTAGGCTTTATAATCCGGCAACTGGCAACAGGCTACATAGTGAGGAATAATTATTCCAAGATTTCCCTTTTGTTGAAAAACAAAATTCTAAATTCGTGATATTCACCAATACAGAGCCTGAGACAAGATGAAACACTGATCAATTTACTACTAACACTAACCATAACATAAAAATCATCATTGATCGGCACTACTAAATTCTTAACAGAATTTTAAAATGCACTTACCGTCCACGTACAGGACGTGACGTAGAGTTTGTAGCTATTTCCTACCCAACCCAAAACGACAAAGGAACCCTTACTTCAGATCAACTCACTACTACGTTACACAGATAGTTAAAATTGCATAAAAACAATCACTCTAGCCACTTTTGGACTTTTGGTGCATTTGAGAAAATAAACTGACAAAACGTACACTAGTACAGTACAGTTAAAATTATGTCCGCTTCACAGTTCACTTGTCACACCGATGCACTCATTCGGAACTAAAACAAAAACAAACAAACAACATGCCCATTGGCATTGGCTGTGGTCGGTGTCCGCTGTCGTGAGTGTCGTGGTAAGGAAGGGAGAGGACGAGGGGTGGGTGATTCAAGTAGTAACATGAAAATCAGTACAGACAGCGTCGCTCTCTGCCGCATACACGCACGCATACTTCTTGCTGCCTGCCAACCATCTCTCCGCCTCACTCTCTCTCTCTCTCCCCGACTCATTTTAAGTCAGAAATCGCAGTTTCATTGTTACTCGCTTCTTTACTGAACGGAAACTGAGAATATTCTAAAATATTTACTCAATGTTATTTTTTAAATACTCTTAAAATTCCGATAAATATTAAATGTGAATTATTAAAAAATATAAATTTGCCGGCACTACCCATAGCCACTGGGCGACGTAATCTCAGCACATGTTATTTTATGTTCTATGACATTGTGTTCCTATTAAAGTTGTGCAATAGGCTAGGTGATTTGCCGCGAACCTAGTTTTCCCGTGATATTTAGAGAAATAATAGTCGTGACCAAAATAGTTTTCTAATTCGTGTTCAGCATGAAAAACTATATCAAATTAAAAAAAAATATATGAATAAATCATGAAAAATAACGGAGACAAATAGAAAAATAACACTTAAAAATTTAGTACTTTTGATGTTTTTTTGTATACAACTTTTGTTTCCGCAGAATAAAAAGGGTTTTATCATAAAATACAGTATGATTCTATCCACTGTGATAAAAAAGTCAAGATTGGCGAGGCGTCTAGAAACTGCATAAATACCATTGGCTGTAGAGCCTATGATAAAATAAACTAACTCACAACTACCCTAATAATATTAAACAATTGTAAATATCAATATTAAACAATAACAATCAGACATGAAAGTACAAAGAAAGATATAAAAAAAGGAAAATTTCTTTTTATTAACTTACATGAAGGATTTCTAAAATTAGATTTCTAAACTGATCAGTAACTCAGCATATTCTACATGCAGGCTATGCAAAAAGTAGAGATGTAGCATATGATGATAATTCTTCACAATTTTTTTTTTATACAAGCAAAAAGTAGGGGGTATTTATGCAGTTTCTTGCCACCAAACAAATTTTGAACATTTTGCTTGAAATGGGTCTATAATTGGCTGTGTTTTTTTTTCACGAGATATGCTTTTTATTCTGCGGAAATACCCAATGTCACAACTTGTAGTATTTTTGTCATATTTCTGTTAATTTAAATGGTAATTTAATCATCTTTTTTTATTTTGATATTTTTTTTTGCGCTGAATACAAAATTGAAAACTATTTTGGTCTATTACAAACAAATATTTCTCGAGAAATAACGGAAAAACTACTATCGCGGTGGATCGCGATTAGCGGCTATTACGCGATCATTATATACAACAACTATTAATCACAAAAACCGAATTCACCTATATTCCCGCCTGAGTGCCGGCGTGCAGGCCGTCACGGAGGCCAAACTCTCGAATTTAACGGAAATTACGAATTTGTGTTGAGAAAATAGACAACTAGGATAAGTTAGGCTATGTCAGTAAAAAATGCATTTTTCGAACTGAAAAATAATTTTACTACAAAACCAGTTATATATTTGAGTTCAGCATAAAAAGACACGAGAAATGAAAAAAATGTCGAAAAATAACGATTTTTAAAAAAGTTGGTTTTTTTCATTATTAGATAAAAAAATAGTTTTTCTATTTTTCGGTAAAAAACAAGTTTTCCGCGGATGAAACCAAACTCCTCAAGAGATATTAACTCATTTTTCACCACTTTTTTCAACATGAAATCGTATTTTCAGAGGTGGCAAGAAAGTGTACACACTAACTAACCTAGTCTACAAGTTGCAAAATTCTGCAATTCAGTCAATCACCACATATCACCATCAAAATAGCTTCAGTTCATACCAAAACAGTTTAACGTATGTTCTTTGTTAGGGAGTATTTATTACGTGCCATATCAATGTTAGATATAGAATAAAATTATGAGCATTCTCGATTTTAGTACTGCTCCTATCGACCAGACCATAACCTATAAGATTTGTTCACTAAAATTCAGACTACACAATACACATGTACTTGTCTCCCAAATGGTAAATAACAGAAGAAAATACCAAAAGGCGGGTGGGTGAGCCAGTGACAGTAGGTACAACTGACACTTATTCAATATAATTAAATAATGCATATTAGCATTTAATCCTGATCGGCCGCTCCCATTCTGCGTTGAATGCGACTAATGCGAGTGTCTACTGTCTTCAAGTGCCGTCGTCTGCTTACTTGAGGTGACCAAATCTCAAATGATGACACATGCGTTGAAATGAAACTACAATGGTGTATTTGTTTTCTATTTAAAATATCTATTTATTAATAACTTCCTCGTTCACTAATAATATTGCTGTTCTTTGTTGGAATTGTATGTAGTCGTAGCGACATAAACACTAAGGAACTGTTTCGTGACGATGTATATCGCATCGCCATCATCATACTAATTAAAACGAAAATAACAAATCCATTGGTTCCAAATTCCCAGTCGTGCAGATAGGCGGGCAGGGCAGTGGCTATTCAAAACAGTAATCTCTCATATAATCTACGCACAGTGCCGTGATATAGACTTTATACAGGACTGTACCCAGTAGAGCCAAAATGGGGATATTGGCGCGAGGTGAGACCTGTTTTCACTTTTTAAATTTTCCCCTCCGCGGTCCAACTTAACTCGAAATCCCGGATTTTCCCGGTTTTTCAAGGGCAAATTAAATTCCCGAAAATATCCCGGTTTTTCCCGATTTCCCGGTTAGTAGACACTATAAGTGTATCATATTAGCCCCAACCCTGATCATAATAGCCCCATTTGCTGGGGCTAATGTGATACACAGTTTTAATTTTTTCTCTCTAATATGTAATTCATTAATTACTAAAAATTAATACAACAAAATAAAGCATTTAAAAATACATATTACAGTATTTTTAATTTATGTTTAATTAAAATTCATGTTTATGGCCCCTGGATGACACTACTTAAGAGTAGCCTAGTTTATGTTTAACTTTTAAGGTTTGAGGGCTAGATGCAAAAGTTTAGTTTTTCGTATCATATTAGCCCCAACTGACCCTATTACTAATATATTCCATCCTTGGCTTGAAAATAATAATATTTCAAGACCTGTCATCCTCTTCATTGATGACCACACATATCTTACTCTCCATACTAGCCAGTTCTGTGTTGATAATCAAATAATTTTAGTAGCTTCCAAATGCTACCCATTTACTACAACCCATGGATGTAGCTGTTTATCGAACCTTAAAGTCAGGGAGGAAAGAAACTGTGAAAAATTGGAGAGTTGAAAACATGAGGGACCCTGTCCTCAAAAAGAGGCACTTTAGTCCTTTGCTAAAAAAATGTATTGACGATAGAGTGAGGTGTGAAGTCAATAATGAACTGTCAGGAATTACAGTTCTAGGCCTTGTACCGGGTCTTTTGACTGGTACATTTCGTTTTTTTTTGTCGTGGTTTGCCAGGCTGCCTGAGATCGCTCGTGTCCTGCGTTTCGCGTACTTTGGTGGCCGTTGGCCCGGATCCGTTCGTTCCGGGTTCCAGCTTCGGTCAGGTTGGCCTGTCTGTTCAGTTGTCTTGTGCTGCCTGCAAAATTTCGTTATGATCGGCTAGACACACTAAAACTCCAGGGTCCTCGAGTGGGACATTTTCCCTCTGCCTGTCGTCCGGGGAAAGTTCGACCATCTTCACTGCTAGCCTGGCCTGAGGACCATGTTGGAGCCTGGAGTCGCCCGCTACCCTCTATACATCTTCGGGGTAGAAGTCTTCAGTCCTCAGGTCAGTGCGTTCCATGTTTTTGTTTCCCGGCGGCTGAGCTGGGGGTTTTGATGTTTGATATTTACAAGGAAAAAAAGTGAAATATAAAAAAAAAAAAAGTGCCGAACTATTCATTGAGGCCTAGGCCTAAAGACTGAAAAGTTTATGAAACAGCCATGGGGACTTTTACGGGTTTTTAATTAAAAAAAAAAAAAGAAAGAAGAACTTTTAGAATACACAAAAGAACTTTTTGGGATGTTAATATTTATTTATA
>JAQJVL010003457.1:0-60756 GCA_035578905.1 Stictocephala bisonia | reverse complement strand
CTCAAAGTGGCCAATAATTAATGGCTCATGGCATTTATTGTAACGTATCACATCTATGTACCACTTAAGTGTTCATTTAATGGGACGAGTTTATTTGTTATCAGAGATAAGATTGTGAAGAGTAACCGACAGCCAGGTGTGTTTTATAGCCTGATAATAAGTCTTTTGGGCATACGTCGAGTCTACATTTTGAAGTTGCAAAATGAATCGAGACATTGGAATAAGGTACACTTTTTCATGTATACAGGGTGGGAACAAATTATGGAAATACCCTTACAACAATGTTTATTTTTTACATAGATCATTTGAACATTGAATTTTTTGAAATAATTCTGTTCGATAAAGTATAATTTTTGATCACAATAATTTACTTGTAACCGTTAAATACGGGATGAATAATATTGTTCAAATTAGTTACTTTGAAATTAAAATGACCACTACTCTGGAAAGTATAAGCCTTTTGAAGTTCGGTTTGCGGTAATTAATTTATTTTGAATAGACCCTTCATTTAATACCACACTCGACCTATGATTACGTTGAAGATTTTTGTTCAACTCCTCGTGGGCCGTCCGCTTGAAAAGATGAAATATTGCTAATGGCGTCAAAAGCATTTTTTTGTAACCATGATCAAGTACAAGATTTCACTTTTAAAAGTGAAGATTTACAAAAGTTGTGAAAGTGTTTCCATATTTTTTCCTCCCTGTATATTATTGTTAGTAATTTATCCGTTTGTATAAGAGTATCGATAAAATGTCATGAACTCAGTTAAAAAAATACAATTATTTATTTGTTTTTATAATATTCTTTATGCACATATTTTGTAAATACGGAATATGAGTCCATTCGATTTTCATGAATTTGTTTAACTAGTCAACGTTAAATTTTCGTACGTGAATCCATAGAAAATTATCGGCGGAAATGCTGAATTTTTTACAAAATATTAAAAATAAGATAAAATAGATTTACACATAAAACTATGTTTTTCTACTAAACACGAATATGACATCAAATTATTCATGTGACAAATAGAAACTAAGATATTCAACAACAATTTGGCTTAGGATAGGTTAAGTTTGATTAGGTTAGGTTAAGTATAGTTAGGTTAGGTTAAGTATGGTTAGGTTAGGTTAAATTTGCTTAGGTTAGGTTAAGTTAGGTTAGGTTAAATTCGGTTAGGTTAGGTTAAGTTTGGTTAAGTTAGGTTAGGTTATTTAGGTAAAGTTAGGTTAGATTAGGTTATTTTGGTAGCTGAGCTATGAAAGTCACGCAATTTATATAATTTATTTCCATATTCTTCGATCACACAAGTAAACGATTATTATTGTTTCAAAAGATTGACTTGGTACACAAAGCATTTGTAAATACTAAAGAGAGACAGGAATGCCTCATGATGAAAACATTATATACAATTGTCGGTATTCCCAGGTGCTGTTTTTGCGCTGTTATCGCGTATTGTCACTGTTCATTGAATAATAATTCAATAGGCGATTTAATGACGCATACATTTGCATAGATAATTGTGTACCGGTCATATTCCCTACTACTTCCGTTTTATTGCCGCACAAATACAGCGCTCTATCTGTATTTGAACAATGAGTAAATTTAGATTTATCTATTGTGTGTCTCTGCTGTTTGTATATTTGCCATACAATAGCTTCCAACCCAAACTCTACTGGCGCGAGGGAAAATATACAGTGTTGCCAACATAAAGTATAATTCTTGATTATACTTTATTTATACTTGATTATACCTGTCAAATAAATATACAATAATATCAACTACTAGAATTCTTTGAGATATTGTTATTAGTTGATTTTATTGTAACGGGATAGCTATATAATGTGTTGATGGATTGAAACCGTTAATTATAGACTCGTGACGCAAATCATATACCACTTGGTAACTTCAAAAATACAGTTAAAAACAGAAATTATGAACAAACTGCATACTCTATGTAAGAAGACAATGAAGTAATACTATAAATATTGATACAATTAGGGACCATATTAAATTTAAATATATATCTAATTAATAATAATTTGTGAATAGCAATGATTAAACTAGACGTCAATGAATATTTATTATTTAATAATTGTTAATTATTAAGTAATCGTAAATAATCAATAGCTATACACTGCTTTAATCAAGAAAAATATTAATTACCGACTTAACATCAAATTAACTGCTTATTCAATTACATCTCCGAAAATCAGTTTGGCCAATAATTTTGGAACACAAAAAGACTAAAAAAACTAAAGAAGGTTAACAAACCAAATTACAAAATTAAAAAAGTCACCTGCCAATCTACACAGGCTTACAGGACTGTTCGTGAACTGTATTCAATGAGTGAAGTACCGACCGTTAGCTCAGTTGGGGATTCGAACCTTGGAACATGTACTCCACAGTCCGAAGTCTTAACCAGTGGGTCTTTACGCGCAGGAATGGCAAATATTTTGAAAATATCGATATATCGTTAACCAAATGTCGGTCTAACGATAATATCAAAAGAAAAGTATCGATGTATCGAATTTTAAACGATTTATCTGTTTAAAATTTTGCACCAAGTCTTATGTATTGACCAAAAATACACTGGAATAATATATCGATAAATAGAACATATTAATCGATATTTCCGATTTATCGATATATCGTTGCCATCCCTAATCACGCCGAAAATTGTTAAAATTGTAATTTTATATTTATAAAATCAACAATGGGATTTAAAGCGATTCATTAATTTACGTCTCATTTGTTCGTTAGGAGTTCATTATAGGCTACAATATATTATTTACTACGCTTGTATTATTACAAGCATAGTGAATTAGTATTATTTATATTATGAGTAATGAGTATTATAGAAGGATTCTCACCAAAACCCTTGTTTTCCACAACCCTCACGTTTATTTCGTTCCCTATGTTTTGATTCTGGACACGTAAGCCTTTAATTTGGTGTCCTCACTCGAGAACATTTTGAGACACAAATATTTTCCCCAAAATATTTTTTGAGAAATGATTACAAACCCGTACATTATTAATTTTCAAAAATCAAACGGCATATTTGGAATCAAGAAAATAAATTATTTAAATTTTATACCCTAATCGTGTGTTCTAAGTCATTAGTCAAAAGTGTTACATTTCGAAAATGTTAATTTTTATGGGGCCCCCACCAATCCACTTACTGACCAATAACTTAAGCTAGTTGAACTGTCAAGTGTCAAAAACAGCTTAGGCCCAAAAACGCAAACTCGAAAGTAGAACTAAACTAGTTGAGTGTTCGTTAAGTCACACAGTCAACAAATTTTGACACTAGTTCCTGATGAAATCATTAATATTCCTAATTCACCATCGAATACGACCGATCACAGAAATATAGGTGAATATATGAAGCGAATTAGTGTGTTGTTTATTAGTACCCCAATAGCCAGGGCAACTAAAAGACCTGAAGCTTTATGTGGAATCTAAACCACGTAGTATTTGTCTGATTTTCAGTTAACATACAAGCCTGATACTCAGTTCTCTTCCCTACACGACTTCCGGACCCGATTACCACCCAACATGAACACCTCTGACTACTACAGTAGTGTCCAAGTCGATGACAACCATTGAGCGGACGCCGTGTGTGTAGTAAGAGGACAGAGCATCACCTACAATCGCATGTAGCTGGGTTACAGTAGTAACAACACATTCTTAGAAACATGCAGTAATCTTGATCGAAGAATTCAAGATTGTGATTGTTGTTTGCGGTGATGGTACACTTGATCAGATACTCCAAAGTATTCGTGAAAAAATAGATATCTTGAGCAAAAAGGATGTAAATTAAATGCTTACTTAATTGCAGATCTGCGTGCTAATGATATCGACACGGAATATCAAATGCCGAAAAGTTTTTCCATCAAACTTCATTTTAGAACTTTTTTGAATAACAGTGTTAGTGCATGGGTTGAGGGAAAACATTCAAAATATTTTTTTTAAAACATTCAAAATATTTTTTTTATGGAGATATGACTACTTAAGAGATTAATTTGGCTTTTCTTGGTACATAACTTATTAAGAAATAGTGCGATATATTTTACTACAATTTTCAAAATATAATGGACAAAAGAATATAATATTAAACTAGTGTAAAATAAAACTTTAATTTTGTATAGAGTAAATCATTATTTTTGTAGAAATTACATCTGTATAATTGTTAATTGAAATTTATACAATTATCTATGGCTGTAGATTGCCATATAAACACGTCATTGATAGACTGTACTGATAATGAGGGAGTTATGCACTTTTGTACAATTTGTGGGGTGGGACAGGCGAGGAGAGAGAGTGGAGAGAAGTAAATCGTGTGTGTGTATGTGTTTTAGTGTCCTAGCAAAATGTGTGATAGCATCTAGAACAAAATTTCTTGGAGCACTCCAGTAGACGTCTGGATGACCGTATGCAATTTATCTGATGGTTTGTACCGAAGCCAATCTACATGGCATTATAGAGTTTCTAGCTTGTCCAAGGACTACTGAAACTTGTATCAATTTGTGACTACGACTGGATTTGTTAGGATAAGTTTACAACAATAATTAACTAAAATAAATAGTCAGCTTATGACGTTATGTGTAATCAAAATATTTGGGGAGCCAAGTGTTGAGGAGATAGTAGTCGACAGCCTCTATTCTCAATAATCTTATGACCGACATAACGTCTTTTTAATGGTTACCATCGGATTGGACACGACTGTATAATCATGGGGTATTCGTGTCGAATAGTTAACAAGATTAGGGTGCTACGCAAGGAAGAAAACTTCAATAACCTTTTCAGTTTTTTTTTATTTGACCAATATTACGTGGTTCATATTTCAATCAGAACTGAATGTCCCTTAGTGAGCTATTCGACTATTGATATATGCCAATTTCTTAGTTAGTAACAATGACTACACCCATTCATCTACACTGATCACACTCATTGGCTGGTCATATTCGCCCATATCTTAACGATCGATGTCTTATTAATAAACAAAAGAAGTATATGAACAAAAAAACAATGAGCGTGTTAGTTAGTTATACTTTTTCATTACTAAACTACAAAAAAGCGCTCATTAGGTTATTCATTAGCGTGACATCTTTGTGAGTGTGTGAGTGACAGCTAGTTTGGTCAGAGTCAAATATGACACAACGTTGACCTCGGTTCTAGCTTTTAACATTCATTATCTCCAAAACTTCTAAATCTAATAAGAGTCTTACTTGTTATCTAGAACATTCCCACGCTTTTTATAAATTACAAGTTTATTATTTTTTTTTACAAAAGGCAGGACGATAAGTTATTCTTACAGTACATCTCATCTCCTTGGTGGGTCTTATAGTTTCGATTGATCGAATCGAGAGTGGAGGTCCTGTATCAGTCAATTTTATGTGTAAATAGAGAAAGTAGAAGGTCCGTTAAACTCATGATTACGTTTAAAATATTTGGTAAATTTAGTAATTAGGTAATACAGAAATGTAAATTTGAGTCAGTGAGTGTAGTTGTTTAACTACTAGAAAGTTTGACGCACATATATAACTACAATCTACAAATGGTCTAGAAGAACTACACTTGTTGATCAGTGTTTTTTTTTTGGAGTGTGCGTTTAGCCACAGAGAAAAAAAGAAACAGGTCACTTTCTAATGGCTAAAGCGAATGCATCAGTGATAGTTATAAACGGACTATACATCTTTATACACTCTTATTAATACATACTACATTTATCCTTGAGGATTTGGGGAGCGTAAAGGAGGGACACGAGGTGCTGGCATTGTAGACACATGAAAAACTGAAAAAATAACTACTCGACAATCATTCAGCACACTATTGGATGCGACCTCTGTTTCTTTCCTCTATGTTGTCTAGCACAACGAGCGCCGACATTGTTAGTTCAGTGTTATTAACTAGGATTCACTATAGAAGTCATAGCTTCTCATTAGCTTTAAAATTCCATGTTGGGTCAACACCTCAAAACTTGCAATGCAATTTAACCATCCACCAACCCGGGATCCGAACACGGAGCAATTACCAGATGTTATCAGTGCCCCACTCGGCCACCCGGAACTGACATACATATACGTGGACACATTTATTTGCAATATTTAAGTCTCACATTTATGATGTGAGCTATGGGTTTCAAGTTGATAGTCCTAAAGGCCTAAAAGAAGATGATAAATGACGAGAAGTTACAGACGAGTTTATGGTGGGAAGATTTGTGCTTTAGGTCCCAAGTGCATAGAATGCTTGAGAAGCAAATATGGTGGATTAAATCCTTTAAAATATATAAATAGATCCCAAAAGGGAACCAGTGTAAAGACTGAAAAAAGGGGTTAGCAGGCTATCACGAAGAACAAGGTAACAAACATAGTAACTGAAATGTTAAGAAAGGATAACTGGTTATGTATGGAGCTTGAAACGATTAATTCATCCCAGTGGCGTAAGATAGTCAATACAGTTAGATATTTTAAAGTTAGATTAAAAATAAATAATAAATGGTTCCAAAGAGTTGGCACAAACTTTCCCCCATATTAAACACTTAAAAAATAAAAACTTTGAAAATTACCAGTTTGATTTCCAAACATGTTTTTGCCATAACAAAAGTGACTAGTCAAGCTAGAGACATGCAGTTTTTACTAAAGTATTTTAAATTTTAATTCACGTCTTCTCTGAAAATTTAATCAAAATCGTAAGAGGTGTTTTTGAGACAGTTTTATATTTTTATGTTTTTTCCTATAAATATAAAAAAATTAAATTATAAAAGGTGAAAAAAAGGTTTGGAGATATTGGCTAAATACACCAACATACCAAATTTCATAAAAATTGATCCATCCGTTTTGTCTCCAGTGAAGTGCAGATACACACAGACATATACATACTGACAGATATCAAAATTGTTTTTCGAAAAATCACTTTTTTGGGTTCAGAGGATCCTAAAATAGAGTTTTAGACCAACTTGCAAAAACATTTTTGGACGAACACAATACTTTCTCTATGCTAACGCATATGGGTGAAAGTAAAAAAAAGATAACTGAAAACATTGATGTTTAATAGGCTTTTTGGTATTAAATTAATTATAAATGTACTGTTAATAGGGGGAACGTAAGGTTAGTCAACATGTTTTGAGGATTGGGAAGATAGTTATAAACTAAATAATAACCGAACAAAACAACGTTTAAAGTATATTAACATATATTATGTATGGAAATAAGTTGCTATACAACCTTATATCCGTGAAAAATGTAATGTTATAACAGTTTTTGGGAGGGAGAGAAGTCTGGCAGAGAGTAGATGAGTGTTGTCAGTCAACAATAGATAGTATGGAACCTACTTGTCTCAAGGTTAGGCGGTGCAAGGTTGATGGTGAATACATTACTCGAGGGTCAAAGGTCAAGGCTGTTTTGGCATCTGTCAACGAAATACAGTGAGATCGATTGTAAACAAAGATTTGGCACAACGCTGCATACATATTTGACCAGGATGTAACTCCCACAGTTATTGACCAACAAGATTGGAGGGAGAGGTTAGGATTGAGTTGGTGGGTGAGTAAAGAGATGAGTTTATTGACAATATCACATAAAATATTTCTTCCTTTGAGATACTTCCTCCTAATAAGAAAAGTCTTTCAGACTTTTAATTGCTTAATTAATTATTAATTTACTAACTTCTTCTTACTATTATAAGTATTAATTAACAGTACAAATTATCTTGGTTTCAAAACAGATAAGCTTAACGAGTGCTAAATGATCACTCTCTTAAACTAAAGATGTCCAAATACTGGAATTATTTCTGTAACTGGAATACATTAAATAATATTATTTTACCACCATGATACTCAGAGTAAAATAATACTTTTCATGATGCCCAGAGCTCTAAACTCCCACCCACTCACACATATACGTACAGTGGTAATAACCCGTCCACCCACTCACTTATAAACGTACAATGGTAATGACCCACCCATTCACACAAACATATGTGGTAGTAATAACCCACCCACTAACTCACTTATACACGTACAGTGGTAATGACCCACCCACCCACTCACACATACACGTACGGTAGTAATGACCCACCCACTAACTCACTTATACACGTACAGTGGTAATGACCCACCCACCTACTCACAAATACACTTACAGTCCCACCCACTCCACTCGTATAGTAGTATTGATGAGTACGTGTTTTCGTGGGGAATACATTTAGAATAGCCATAGCTTCAGTTACAAAAGTGTAGTTTTACCATATTTCTTACAGTTTTATAAAATTGCCAATAAACTTTGTACTTTTATATCTTTTTGTATAATGTTTGGGTGTTTAGATAATTAACTTCGAACACGTACAGGACCCCCCCACCGATAAACTTAGTAGCATTAACCTACCCATACAGGAAAGAGAAGTGCTCTTGGTTCAAGTTCACAATGTAAATATACTTCTAGACGTTGTTGATAGAATCATAAATCTTATCTAGATAACGTACAGTAGTGTTACTACTGTATATACACGTGGAAAGAGGCAACACGAAATTATGATGGCTGTTCAAGATCCACAGACATCGCACCTGCGTGTCCGTGACGTCATTTGTTAGTTTAGTAATTACAGTCATCTACTGTAGTTGTTGCATGCAGTCGGCATGGCCGTGGCCTTGAGTACAGTCGCCCCCACCAGGTAACAGCTGTTTTCACATATGCAATATTTGTTTTCTCATATAAGCCTTCATTCTCTACGTTTCTTGTAGTTATGTAGTCTTCATGTAACTTATAAATTTAAAGGTATATTCATTACCCTAAACGTTTACGTCTTATCATTTTAACACTCCTTTGTTCTTCGCACTAGGAGAGTGCACGGATAGTGGCTGATGGATTCATATTTTGTGGTGCCGTGTTTCGGTTGTGTGTATTACTGTGCGTTATAGGCACATTATTGTGTTGAGACATGGTATTGAATAGACAATAATATAATAGTTTGTATGGTGAGAGTGCAGGTGTACCTTCTTAGCATTATGTGGTGCAGTGGTTCAGTTATATTTATAAGTTGATAAAATCACAGAGAAGAAAGAAACAGAGGCCGCATCCAATAGTGCGCGGAATGTGTTTCGAGTAGTTGTTTCTCAAGTTTGCCGTGTGGATGGAGGGTCCAGTACCTTGTAAGTCCATCCCGTGATTCCTCATAAATCCTCAAGGATGAATGCAGTAAGATTTAAATTAGTTTTAATCTATTTATAACTGCCATTGAAGCGTGCTTATCATTGCTGCGCTCATAAGACAGTTTTTGTTTCTTTTTTTCTCTGTGATTTCGTATATTTTTTGTTGGTTGAATCATATTGTAGGGATAGTGTGGGTGATATTCATAATATTGTGTGGGACAGCTTATATATTTGACAGACCCAGCTTCTTAGCGACAAGGTGTTGTGGAGATTGTAGGCGATATATTCTATACAAGGTTATCTTTTAATACCGACACAGAGTCCTCAACAGAGGTCGCTTTATTATGGGCGCAGAGCACGCTTCAATGACAGTTATTAATAGATTGCAATAAATGTAAATCTCTATAAATCTGCACTACTGTACTAATTAATCTGGTTATCCTTGAGGGTTTGGAGGGGGAAGGGAAGGCCTGGAAACTGTGCTGGCTCTCCTATCCGCACGGTGAACCCCCCAATTTTATTACTCGACACTTATTCGCCGAACTTTAGATGCGACCTCTGTTTTTTTCCTCTGTGGTAGAATATATAGTTTTGTGTGGGGTTAGTAGATGTGCTAATGTAGCAAAGATTGGGTGAGTAACAGCAGTTTTTACAGAGATAATTTGTTATTTAATAATATTCGGCAATCCACGTTGTTTGACCATTTAGTTTTAAAACATTTTACAGTCTGTGTATATTGATTTACAGTTCTTCATCAATGTTTGTTCTAGAGAGAATACAAACACGATTATTTGAATAGTAGTGTGAAATATAACCGGTAAATGTGTCAAAATGATACAAGGTTCAAATAGGCGACAGATAAACATGATGGTGTAATAGATCACAAGGACGATGAAATGGAAATCGAATTTCTAGCGTCAGTTTGATATTGCACATATATCAGTCTAGAGAGGGACTTAAAGCTAAGGCTGATCATTGAGTATGACGATAAATGCGTTTTTACGATCTATAAAACCGTCGTGGTACAGCGATCACTATCACCCCCATCATCGCTACTTGGGGACTTGGGGACAACGTGTTATGGAGATTGTAGGCATTAGGTTAGGTTAGTTTAGATGTTGGTGATAGGTTCTGTGATCGGTCCTCAATACAAACATGACGTACGTTTAGTGGTTGCTATCGGCATGGGCACTACTAGAGAAGTCTAGAGAGTCCATGGTGGGTTGTAGTCATTGTTTGGATGTTGTAGTCGGGGAGAGAACTGAGTATAAGACTTGACAATTAGCTGAAAATTAGATTTATACTACGTGGTTTGGATTCCAAGTCAAGCTCTCTGCATGTTGGGTAGTAATCAGTATTTGGATGCTTGTCACAACTTCCTCCACGGGACGTCCCCCAGTAGGCGAAACTACTGAAAAATGTGTCATAACATAGGAAACAATACCAATGCCGAAACGCTAAATTAACTAATTGGAGTCTAGAGAGTCCATATTGGGTGGTAGTCAGTGTTTAGATGCTATGTATCGTAGAGAACTGAGTATAAGATTTGTAAATTAGATTAAAGTTAGACCAATTCTACGTGGTTAGGATTCCATGTCAAGCTCCCTTAGTTGGCATGGCTATTGGGCTATTAATTAAAGGCTATTTCTGAGCATAAGTCGAAATCAATTAGTAACTAGACTACACAGATCATCCACACTCATAATATACTTACATAATCATTCACCTTAAAATACACAAAAAGTTGTGTCAGTGTCTGGTATCTGAGAATGATCTGAGAATTGTTTTATTACGGTTATTTGATATACCGCGTTCCCAAAAATCCTAGAAATTCGTTATACTTTATGAGTAAATTTAGAACTATGAATTGGAATTTTTTCTATGTTATAACACATTTTTCAGTCATTTATCCTAAAGGGGGGACGTCCCGTGGAGATAGTCGTGACAATTTCAAATGTAAGCCTAGGCCGAGTAGCACACCATTTTAAAGGTATTTGGTTTTAGGATACAAAGCCGCAAATGCGACTTCAAAAAGTTCACTCAGTCAAGAATGCTCTTTCAAATTTGTTTTACGAAAGCGAAACATTAAGGCTGTAATGAGTATTTTCTTTTTTTATTCAAGGAATAAAACGAAAATGCAGAAGTACTAAAACGTGTTTATGTTTTCAATTAGTAAGATGGTTTTAGACACCTGCTATTACGCGCAAAATTATCCCAAGTAAAACCGTTAAAAAAATTACAAAACTTTAAAGGGCTGCCATTTTTGACTGTGTGAACCTTTAAAAGTCGCATTTGCGGCTTTGTATTTTAAAACCAAGGACCTTTAAAATGAAGTGCTACTCGACCTAGGCCTACATTTAAACTTGTCACAACATCCTCCACGGGACGTCCCCCAGTTAGGCGAAAATTCTGAAAAATTTGTCATAACATAGGAAACAATACCAATGCCGAAACGCTAAATTGATTAATAAAGAAAGTATAACGAAGTTCTAAGACTTTTGGGACACGTGGTATACGATTAAAAAGAAAGTCATTTCAGTAGACAAAAACTGAAATCTTTCTAAAATAAAACAACAAAACTTATGAATTAGCACTGTTCCAATGTAATGAGGTAAGGCATTTGAGATTTGATATGGTGTGGTGGGGAGAACACCAACCGGACCGCAACCGAGTCAGCAAGGTCACCTTCGAGCTGGAGTTGTACTTCCCTAGCGTCGTCACCGAGCATTGAATACAATGGCTGCGTCTTGTTCAGCAATTCACGTTGGTTATGATAATTATGTTTGATTTGATGGTCGGAACTGTTGACATATTGATTAGTATATTCATTAGGTTTGAGTACGTTTAAGAGGAAAACGAAAATCATTGTTTGTCATGCAACAACAATTTCAAAGAAAACATGACATGAATATTATTGTTATTCATATGAGATGCTGACGCAGCTTGTGCTTATTTTAAGGCGAATATGAATAACTAGGTGACACCCCTGCACACTCCGCGTGCCAACGCCCGGCACTGTCTGTGCTCGATACACTTTGGCCGTCGGCTTCGGCATGTGACTTTTGACTAAAAATAATAGTACATTAACTGCATAACATAAAATCACAATACTAAATCTATTCACATTATTTCTCTTACATACTTGCGTTGCTACCTAGTTATTAGTGTAAACAGCCAATGGTATTACTTATCTAATTACAAACGTGTCCATTGTTTTTTTTTATTAACAGCTAAATTTGCATCAACAGGATAAATGTCAAACATACAAAATAAACATGTTTATTTATTTACAAAACGTCTGTTGTTAATTTACCAAACTCATCCCAATGTTATCCTTATGGAACAATCTTTTAGGGGTGGTTTATAACCCTTGGGAGTATTTTATCAAGATGAAAATAATTTAGTTTTCTTATTTGGCCTACAACATACATTTTTACCAAATTTCAGCTCTGTACGATACGCGAAGTGGGAGAGTTAGTGATGAGTGAGTAAAGGATTTATATTTTATGTATAGAGATCACATGAGTGTAGTTTGAGTTTAGATGACCTGTGTGGTCTTGTTACTGGCTAAGGGATAATGTCCCTTTGAACGATCAATTTATAATACACCTATAGCCAGAGAAACTGAAGGACCTACAGTTTTACGTGGAATCTAAACCACGTAGTATTGGTCTGATTTTCAGCTGATTGACAAGCCTGACACTCAGTTGTCTTCCCTAGACAACATAAGTACAATAATGTGCGAACTTGCCTACGTTATTGATTTCCGAAAACCGATCTTCGCTTAAAGGATGACCTCTGTTCAGAAAATGGTAAACATGGTTTACTAACATTTATTTAAGTATACTATTTTTGTACCTAATACATTACACAGTAAACTATAGTGTAAATACTATATTTTGCATCTATAATAGTACTAAGAGTGTTTTGTGCGATTTGTCACTTCGGCTTTTTATGTCTATCTACGCCAGAGGAATTTTTACTTATAGTACAAACGTTGTTATGGAACAACTGTCCAAATACATGAAGCAAATTTTAGTGGACCTCCCGGGATTTGAACCCGTGACCCTCTGCATATGAAGCAGAAGTGCTAACAACCAGGCTAGCAAGAGGCCTGTTAAACTTACCACACGTATTATCTTAACTAAGAATCTAGTTTTAACAAAACATACATATTTTATTTATAGTGTTAGTTGCTATTAATATATCTAAATAAATGATTGAAATATAAATATACTAGCTGACAGCCCATGCTTCGCTTCGGGGTGCTCTTCTCTAAACCTTCACATCAATATAAAAGCTCAGCCTACTCTCGTTCTTGTAGAAAACAAAGATTTACGGTCTAAAAAACCCTTTAAGTCTACTTAAAGTGGATATAAAGTATCCACTAATGTTAGAGTTAAGTATAAATGACCTTAAACATTTCAAATTGAAACCAAATTATCCGAGCTTTTTACTTTCTCCCATATGCGTTAGCATAGAGAAAGTATTGTGATCGTAAAAAAAGGATCTTACAAGTTGGTTTAATCATCTATTTTAAGGTCCCCTAATCCAAAAAGTGGGCTTTTTGAAAAAATATTGATGTCTGTCCGTATGTGTTTATGTCTGTGTTTATGTGCACTTCACTAGAGACCAAACGGATGGATATTTTTTTGAAATTTGGTTTGTACGTGCATTTAGCCAATATCTCCCGACCATTTTTTTACTTTTTTGAAATGTTATTTTTTTAATTTTTATACGCAAAACACATAAAAAATTGAATTCACTCAAAAACAGCTTTAATGATTTTGATAAAATTTTCAGGGAAGATGTAATTTACAATTTAAAATATTTTAGTAAAAAGTGCATGTCACTAACTCAACTAGTTTAAGAGTTATGACAAAAAACATATTTGGGAATCAAACTGGTAATTTTGAAAGTTTAGATTTTTTAATGTTTAATGTGGGGGAACGTTTGTGCCAATTCTTTGGAACCATTTGTTATGGTTTGTATCTGCTGTTTGAGTTTAATTTTGAAATTAAATGAATTCCAATGTTAATATTATGGAAGAAAAGGGAATGTTTCTACCTCTTAGGAAAATAATTTCAAGATATTATTTATTTTACTTGTTTATTCATAAGACGCCGATCGTCAAGATATGGGCGTAAATGGATTTCAAATGAGTGTGATGAGTGTAGATGAGCAAATGTAGTCATTGTTACAAACTAAGGCCGACTATTCCTTAGAAAGTGTCATTAATTAATAGCCCAATGACAAATGAACAGCCGGTGATTATCATTGTTAGTGGATCTCTTAGATACAAAAGCTAACTTCCTTCCAAATTCCGTCATAATGTGATCAGTGGTTACGGAGATTTCGTGATGAGTGAGTACATCGTTTTTGAATGTTGTATATTAAGGGTAAGATTAAATGGGTGTACTAAACTCAGTCATGATATTTCTTAATTTTGACGTTAGTATTGTGACAGTTTAAACCATGACTCATGGGTAATGAACAAAGGCCAACAAGTGAGATAGTGTTTATTTTTATCACCACGTGTGGTTTAATCTTTGGCAGCACTGATATCACTGTATGCCTGTCAGATATCAACCTGCTTTTTCTTCTAACACAACTGTTATTAAAGTAAAAATGGGATGTTTGTATTATAAACTGTCTGTGGTATTCGTATTACAATTTTACTAAAACTACAGAATATAGAAAATATATGTTTTTATTATATGCTAAAACGTTAATCATCTGCTTGAGTTTACACGCGTGGCCTAAATAATGTTGGTTACATGTGAATCGTCTACTTTAGTTGAGGTGCATGGGTCAAGTCATGTTCGAGGACAAATAAGTCGTTTAATTGAGTCGAGCTGTGTGGGTCAAGTCATGTCAAGGCCAAATAAGCCGTTTATTTCAGTCGAGCTGCGTGGGTCAAGTCATGTTCGAGGACAAATAAGTCGTCTAATTGTGTCGAGCTGCGTGGGTCAAGTCATATTCGAGGACAAATAAGTCGTTTAATTAAGTCGAGCTGCGTGGGTCAAGTCATATTCGAGGACAAATAAGTCGTTCACTTGAGTTAAGCTCCGTGAGGCAAGTCATAATTCATGTTTGTTAACACGTAAATCAACAAACACTTCGTGGGATATGTCATGACCATGTGAATCGTCTATTTGAGTGGGTCTGGTTGGGCCAAGTCATGTTTGTTTACACATGAATTGTATACACATAATTGAGTTGGGATTTATGGGCCTTGTCATGTTTGTTTACTCATGTGTCGTCATCTTAAGTTGGGCTTGGTGGGCCATGTCATGCTTATTTACACGTGAGTCGTCTCCTTAAGGTGGCCTTGTTGTGCCGTGTCATATTTGTTTACTTATGTGTCGGTCTCCTTAAGGTGGCCTTGTTGGGCCGTGTCATATTTGTTTACTTATGTGTCGGTCTCCTTAAGTTGGGCTTGGTGGGCCATGTCATGTTTGTTTACTTATGTGTTGTGTCCTTAAGTTGGGCTTGGTGGGCCATGTCATGTTTGCTTACACGTGAATCGTCTTCTTAAGTTGGGCTTGGTGGGCCATGCCATGTTTGTTTACTTACGTGTCTTCTCCTTAAGTTGGTCTTCGTGGACCAAGTCACGTTTATTTACACGTGACTCGTTTCGTTAAGTCGTGCTGCGAGGACTAAGTCATGTTGACACGTATACTTGACTTTGGAAGCGTGGACTTTTTAAATCAATGGATACAGATCTACAGATGTGCATTCATTGGTTAAATAGAGGAAGTGGGTGGTTATTAAACGCTCGTATATTCATAAACCATTCTAAACCAAATAATCCAATATAATTTAGGTTATGTTGTATCATCAGTTTATGTCTGTGGTCATCAGTTTAATTTCAAGACAAATTTTAGGAATCATTTTAAGCTCTTGTTATTAAGAACGTAACTTTGTCTCATTATTATCAAGTACGTTAGATGTAAGGACTTCCATGTCGTCCTTCTAAGTCTGACTTAGTCTTTTATGTACACAATCACTGACGTAGGTAATTAAAAATCACAATCAGCTACTTGAATCGGGGCAGCGTAGATAATAACTTGACAATAGATTTGTGAAATGAAGCTATGACGAGAGTGACGCAGCTAGGTGAGGACCGCGACCGGTAGTCCGGAAATGGTGAGGACGGCCTCCCCTCTCTCCACCTAACAAAGACCTCTGGGCCAGCCAGCTCCCACGATGGTCCGGTGGTCGTTGACCGTGACACTGTCAGTCTGTGCTCAGATCGCGAGATGGAGCCAGTGCACTTGAGGTAGGCCATCAGCTGATGAAAGTGTGCTAGTGGATTTACAGTCTTATCTTTAGTCCTAATTAAACAGCTGATTACTGAGTCAAGGATTAATTTTTTTTCGATGTTATATAATGCGTTGTGATATTAGTAACGTTGTTTGTAGCTGGCTAAGTTCTTTGTGTTCTATTGTTTATGTACCACGGCCTTTTGTTATAATTAGAATGATATTGGGGCAATGCTTGTTTATTTATGGTTACAGAAAGTATAGAAGATTGAAAATATGATATACTCATTGTTGTGACTCGTAAATTAGTAAGTACGTAGTTGTTAATTTACAGTTAGTAAATAAAAAAAAAAAAAAAATTATAATAATTACCTACTTAATAAAGGTAGTTTCTATTTGGTTTTTTTTAATCCGAGCCTAACTAAAATATTGCATTACAGTTGATAGTACCTCTATATTAAAGGATTGATTTTTACCGATTGGTTTACCCACCCGAAATAATAAATTGTGGACTTATTATTTCGATTCTATTGTATCGTACTTGCTGTAGGAATGAATTACTTCTAGCACTCCGATGAAAGTACAAGTATGATCATTTTCACTTTAGGTTTATTGTACTCACCTGTTATGCACTAGAATGGAATACCGATTCCATAAAGTATTTTCCTAAACTAACTACCATTCGTTCTCTGAGAGCTCAAGTCCAAAAATTCTCCTTCTTATAAGCTCTAGAGATAATGTAATAGGCTTAGTTAATTGCATCAATTGTAACAAATAATACAAATATTATGAGTCTGCAGAAGCTGTCGGCCATGATTGTTTTAATCTCATAAGAACAATGTTATTTTTGAACCGGACATACGATCACGCGTATCCAAATTTAAGAGTTATTTTTGAACGGATTTTTTTTCAAACAAATTGCATTTGATCAAGAATGAAATTGCGCATTGGAATTGCTTTGCGAATTTCTAATAAGTTTAATAGAAAAAATATAGCAAAAATTTAGTTTTAAGTAGCTATTTTCACCTATTTTTCAAAACTAGGTATATGCATTCAAAATATCAAAAGCAAACCCAATGCGCAATATGATAACGTTTAAAATGACACCTCATACACAACTGTTGGTCAATAAATAATGGAAAAATATGGATTCGCAACTAACATTATTCTTAGGGGATTCAAATCAACATGACCGAGAGCCCCTGCATTCTCTTTAATATTTGTTGCAATGTGATATTCTGTATGTGTAGAATGATTAGATGGTTGGGGTCATGTTTTTATTCGTGTGGAATATATTTTAATAGGGCTATTGCAGTTGATATGCCTTGTGTGTCTCATTATTAGTTACAAATTACAACAATCATGCAAGTTCACTTTATTGTTTATCTTAAAGAGATATTTACGAAAATTAACAGGATTAGTTTTTACGTAATAAAATTATCTAGTTAAAAACATTGGTTAAATCCACTAGTTTATGGAAATAATTTATACTTTAACACTTTATTTTTATCTGATTTACTGTTCATGCATATTTAACAATCCAAAAGGCCAAATAAACCTCTTTCGTCTTCAAAATAATTTTACAAGTAAACCCAACACGTGGTTTTTGTGTTCCTCCAATACAACTTCAATTAGGCACATTTTTCTTGACATTGTTTATGCACTATGATTAGTTACTTTAGGCCTATATAAAGTAAATAAATCTGTCTACTTTTACTGACCAATCTACTTCTACTGATTTACTCTGTGCATCAATTACTTGTCCAACATCTTTTCTCATAGAAAGAATCACCTTTATGCCAATGACATTCAAACTCTAACTTTATCGTATCAGACTGTTATGACGGAGTTAATGAATGAATTCTGTTATAAAATCTATTGGTGAGTGGGCTTACATGCACAGCTTAAAACTGAATAAAATTTAAGTCTCAACCCATTATTATTGTACTTAGCAGATTGATGGCACAGATCGATCTTGACACATCACCCCATATCTCTATCGATGATAATTCACTTGAATATAGTGACAAGATTAAGAACCTGATATTTCTTAACACTACATTTCCTGGTCTGATCATATTTCTTTAACATGTAATTGGGTTTTTGCTGGCATTCATACTCTTAAGAGGTATTACATCCTTAAGCCTAGTCCCACTTGGAAACAATGTTTGCAAACTGTTGACAAAACTGTTTCTTTTTTCTTCTTAATGTTTGTAAACAGTTGGGAAACATCACAATAATACTGGAAACAGTTGAGACGCTGTTTCCGGAAACATTTTTGTTAGTGGGGACTAGGCTTTAGACTTTTAAGGTTATGCTAGTGAAAACGCTTGTATTTCCCCACTTTTGACTACTGTGGCGTTGTCATCAATGACATGACTACCCACCATTCAGATAAACTTCAACGAGCGCAGAACTACTGCCTGTGACCTTATGTTTTCAATCTTCGCCAAGATGATCATACACTTCCTTTCTTCATACGTTTAAATTTACTGAAGTTACTTGAGAATAGAAAGATCAACGTTTTTCATTTGCTATGTAATGTTCCTTCCTATTTAGCTACAAATTCTGAGTTCAACTTGAGCAGCATTAATGTAAAGTATTCCGGGTTATCGCACAGTATTTTACAGTAGGTATTTTACTGTCACTGCTTGCAGATTGTTGATCTTGATCCTTCAATTAGTTCAACTCGAACGAGTCGAGCTCGGCGGAATCGTGGGGATCGTGGACCTAGGTCGTCCTGTCAGTGTTAAGCCAATTAATTGTACACGTGTGTTTGTTGAAGTTAAATCAAGAAATAGTTTTATGTTCTCATGTTCGTATAATCCTTTGTTTTCTTCTTAATTTTATGTTCTTTTACTCTAAGAAAGAAAAAAAAATGCTTAATTTATATAGTTTAACTACATTAAAACTTAAATTATTGTTCTTTGATTTATAAGTCTTTGTGCTCAGCAGAAGTAAACGTGCATAACTCTTTAGATATACTCAATGAATTTTTGTATAGTATTTCTTAATGTGGTCAAATGTACGAGTGGACCACTTCTCCTAAATTTGGCACAGTCAATCAAAAGTTTTTCATTTACTATAATTTCATTCATTTCTACAACAGTACTGTCATACTGATGAACGTGTTTACATTTAATTGGTGGTACAATTATGCATGAATCATGGTTTGATGCGTAAATTATTCGTGTAAATTCCACCAATCATTCACAAATCGACCAATTATTTTTCACTAAACGTTTTGTTAGAAAGTGGAAGTGATTATCCATTGTCCACAAGATTACGGTCGAGACCGGCATCTCCCGGGTCGATGCCCCATGATCAACCGTTCAGTTCCGTGAGAAATATCCAAGGATATAGCAACAATAGGGAGGCGTCAGTATAGACAACATAGTGAAAGACCAGCAGCTATCTCTAAGGTCAAAGTTATGCTCCTGATAAGTAGTGACGTATGTAAATAAGCTGCCAGGGTCAGAGGGTAAATTTGGAAACAAATCATATAACATTAATACAGTGTCTATACATGTTTAAACAAAAAACGCAAACAAATTGAACTAACGTTTGGTATATTTAAAATCCGCTATCTATTACTTTTTTAGTGGACTTTGTAATATCATATACTTGCTATCATACGTTTTAAAGTACCAATAATTATTTACTTTAATTGAATTGAATTAAAAGTTATGCACTTCAAAACAATTAAATAATCACAATAAATAAAGTCTTCCCCCCTCAATGTATACGTCAGTGTTGTCCAAATGTTCACCACACATAACCAGCTCTTATAATCTTCTCACCCACCCAACTACGTACAGTAACGACTCTCCTACTCACTCCATACACGTACAATGGTGGTGAACCCACCTACCCACACACGTAAACTAGTGAAAGCCCTTTACCCACCCGACAACGTACAATAACAATGACTCTCCTACTCACCCACGTACAATAGTGAGGGTCCTTATACCCATTAACTATATACAGTAATGATGATCCTCCCGCACACCTCATACACCTACAATGGTGATGAATCCACTCACCCACACAAGTACAATAGTGAGGGCCCTTTTACCTACCTAACTACATATAGTCACGATGACCCTCCCGCACACCCCATACACGTATAATGGTGATGAATCCACTCAACCACACACGTACAATAGTGAGGGCCCTTTTACCTACCGAACTACATACAGTCACGATGACCCTCCCACCAACCCCATACACGTACAGTAGTGAGGGCCATCTTACCCACCCAACCACATTCAGTAACGATGACCCTCCCACTCATCCACACACGTACAGTAGTGAGGGCCCTCTTACCCACTCAACCACATTCAGTAACGATAATCCTCCCACCCACCCAAATACGTCCAGTAGAGAGGACCCTCTTACCCACCAAACTGCACTCAGCAGCGATGACCCTCCCACCAACCCACTCACAAACGTACATTAATGGTTACTCTCCCATCCACCTAAACGCATGGTGGTATTGATAATTAAATAAATAAAAAATACATTTTATCCAAACAAAAATTAATTGCACTGCAGAAATAAATATACCATATATTAAAATTCACGAAAACTAATAAATATTAAGCTATTGAAATATAAATTGACATAACAGCTGACTTTTACCAATGAACTTCAACAAAAGGCCAAGTTATCTAGCGGAAGTGCGAAAGGCCGTCTACTTATTATGCCACAGATGTCCCCTTCTCCCGACACACTTTGTGCGTGTCTCTCTGGATATGGCCTGGTACTTTCAACTCAAGGCAACCATGTTCCCTACAGAATATCAGCTATTTATCATGGATACTTCAACAAACAGATCAAATCAGTCTTTATAAGTTTTTCTATTTACATAAAAATATCCCCTGAATTCACACAGTCTGGGTCTGAAAATAGCGCTGTATGAAGAGTTATATTGACAGCAAATATTACCAGCAGTTCAAAGGAAACTGTTATAACCGATGAATGAGTGAACAAACCTATAAATATGACAGTAATCAAAGGAGGTAGATTTTAAAAAAATCAAAAATACTTCTTAAATATTTTGATTTGTTCCATACACAATTTTATGTATGCTAGTAAGAAAATGTTTACATTAATATATTGCGTATAACTTTAGGCACATGAAACAAAACTATTAGTGTAATTCTAACTATTTTAGGAATATTATCCTAATTCCACTTGAAATTAAATTGATATATTTAAATTTATTTTTTATTTATTTTTATTTATTCATAAGACGCCGATCGTCATGATATGGGCGAATATGGATTTCGAATGAGTGTGATGAGTGTAAATGAGCGAATGTAGTCATTGTTACAAACTAAGGCCGACTATTCCTTAGAAAGTGTCATTAATTAATATCCCAATGACAAATGAAAACCGGTGATTATCAGCTGATCCTTCTCAAAATGTATTGACTCTGATTGGGATCGAACTGAGAACCTTTAGCACATGAAGCTGGAATTGAACCAACTACGCTACCGAGAAATATTTTTTAAGAAAATATGGCTATAATATGAGCCTTTCTGTTATGTTGGCTGAGATTCTATATATGACTAAGGTTTAAATATTGAGATGAAAATAACAGGTATATGCTGTACAGAAGTATTTAATTGTTTACTCTACAAATGTTCCATGATTTACGCATTCGTGTAAAGTCCTTTGATTTATTAAACTGTTTAGAATGGACATTTTAAATCTTTCAATGCACATTTGCTCCGTAAGTCCAGCAATATGTTTATGACATATTCATTTATACGTTGTTATATTTTAGCTCATATAGGGTGATATTCTTAATATGAATATATCTAAATTAAGTCAAAAATATATAATAGTTTATGTAAAATTTATACTACTCTGACTACACTAAAGCAGCCAGAATCAAAGACTAACCTCGCCTAACCTAACATTTGAAACTAAACTTAACCTAACCTAACCAAACCTAACATACTCGTATACTACATTCTTATCTACGGTGCAGACGCTCTCTCCATCACTTTCTTTGATAGTTTTAAACTAAAGAACTCAATATAGGAAAAGACGTCTATGAAAAGTTTCTAAAATACTAGAAAACAATTTTCCAGTCTGTATACTTGTATTTTCGTTTCAAATATCTCTACTTCAAATAATAGGTAGGTCTATGCAAACATCCAATTTGTTTGAATTTGTCGGGTAGAAAATGGTATAATAAAAATGAAAACTTATAAGCTTTAATTTCATACGTTAGGTATCAAGAAATAAATGTTAAATTATGTAAATAAACAGGTTACGACTAAACTTAATTCGAAGAACTTTATTTCATTTTACTTTAATATTTCCAATTGAAACAACAATTAAAATAGTGATGGAGTACAGACTCATTCTCTCTCTCTCTCTCTCTCTCTCTCTCTCTCTCTCTCTCTCTCTCTCTCTCTCTCTCTCTCTCTCTCTCTCTCTCTCTCTCTCTCTCTCTCTCTCTCTCTCTCTCTCTCTCTCTCTCTCTCTCTCTCTCTCTCTCTCTCTCTCTCTCTCTCTCTCTCTCTCTCTCTCTCTCTCTCTCTCTCTCTCTCTCTCTCTCTCTCTCTCTCTCTCTCTCTCTCTCTCTCTCTCTCTCTCTCTCTCTCTCTCTCTCTCTCTCTCTCTCTCTCTCTCTCTCTCTCTCTCTCTCTCTCTCTCTCTCTCTCTCTCTCTCTCTCTCTCTCTCTCTCTCTCTCTCTCTCTCTCTCTCTCTCTCTCTCTCTCTCTCTCTCTCTCTCTCTCTCTCTCTCTCTCTCTCTCTCTCTCTCTCTCTCTCTCTCTCTCTCTCTCTCTCTCTCTCTCTCTCTCTCTCTCTCTCTCTCTCTCTCTCTCTCTCTCTCTCTCTCTCTCTCTCTCTCTCTCTCTCTCTCTCTCTCTCTCTCTCTCTCTCTCTCTCTCTCTCTCTCTCTCTCTCTCTCTCTCTCTCTCTCTCTCTCTCTCTCTTTTTTTAAGGAGAATTCGATTTTATTTTCAACCTTACCTGTTGAATATTTATGATAAAAACTAACAATTGAGGCTAGGATTCGAACTTACGCTATCTCCAAGGTTGAAAGTCTTGACGCCTTTGAACGCTCGGCTACCAGCTCTCCCTATGTTGTTCTTTCATTTCCTAGGACATTACAACGATATGCGAGACATATAGCAAAGTCATAATGCCTATAATATATTACAAAAGACATAAAATCTTTAACAGTATGGTAATTCACTACGTAATAGCTGATGCAATTTTTTACGTCCACTGTCCAGTTCTCACGTACTGCAGCCCTGTTGCTTGATATTTTGTTACGTCCACTCTCCAGTTGCCACATGCTGCAGCCCTTTTGCGTGATATTTTGTTATGTCCACTCTCCAGTTGCCACATGCTGCCGCCCTGTTGCGTGATATTTTGTTATGTCCACTCTCCAGTTCTCACGTCCTGCAGCCCTGTTGCGTGATATTTTGTTATGTCCACTCTCCAGTTCCCACATGCTGCAGCCCTGTTGCGTGATATTTTGTTATGTCCACTCTCCAGTTGCCACGTGCTGCAGCCCTGTTGTGTGATATTTTGTTATGTCCACTCTCCAGTTCTCACGTACTGCAGCCCTGTTGCGTGATATTTTGTTATGTCCACTCTCCAGTTCTCACGTCCTGCAGCCCTGTTGCGTGATATTTTGTTATGTCCACTCTCCAGTTGCCACGTGCTGCAGCCCTGTTGCGTGATATCTTGTTATGTCCACTCTCCAGTTGCCACGTGCTGCCGCCCTGTTATGTGATATTTTGTTATGCCCATTCTCCAGTTGCCACGTGCTGCAGCCCTGTTGTGTGATATTTTGTTATGTCCACTCTCAAGTTCCCACATGCTGTAGCCCTGTTGCGTGATATTTTGTTATGTCCACTCTCCAGTTCTCACGTCCTGCAGCCCTGTTGCGTGATATTTTGTTATGTCCACTCTCCAGTTCCCACATGCTGCAGCCCTGTTGCGTGATATTTGTTATGTTCACTCTCCAGTTGCCTCGTGCTGCAGCCCTGTTGTGTGATATTTTGTTATGCCCACTCTCCAGTTCCCACATGCTGCAGCCCTGTTGCGTGATATTTGTTATGTCCACTCTCCAGTTGCCTCGTGCTGCAGCCCTGTTGTGTGATATTTTGTTATGCCCACTCTCCAGTTCCCACATGCTGCAGCCCTGTTGCGTGATATCTTGTTATGTCCACTCTCCAGTTGCCACGTGCTGCAGCCTTGTTGTGTGATATTTTGTTATGTCCACTCTCCAGTTCTCACGTACTGCAGCCCTGTTGCGTGATATTTTGTTATGTTCACTCTCCAGTTGCCACGTGCTGCAGCCCTGTTGTGTGATATTTTGTTATGTCCACTCTCCAGTTCCCACATGCTGCAGCCCTGTTGCGTGATATCTTGTTATGTCCACTCTCCAGTTGCCACGTGCTGCAGTCCTGTTGTGTGATATTTTGTTATGGCCACTCTCCAGTTGCCATGTGCTGCATCCCTGTTGCGTGATATTTTTTGAGTTAGTGATGTGCTGATTCACTTGAATCAGCAGGCTTAAGTCTAAGCCTTTGAAGTGTAGTAAATAAATACAGTAGTGACTTCATATGGTCAATACACTAATTGGTAAATATGAAATGTAGGGGTGCCATCCGATTTTCAGGTTGTTTTTTTTTTATTTCAAAATAGTCAATATTAACCCCTAGAACACGAATCCACAGAAAATGTTCAGCGTGAAAATACCAATCTTAAAAACATAAATAAAAAAATTATTACACTAAAAATTATGTATATTACATTAATCTTATGACGTTTTTCCTCCTGAATACGAACATGATAACAAATTATTCATACGACAAATAATAAGTGATGTATTCTAAATTAACAGTGGGATAGGTTAGGTTAGATTAGTATATATTGTCCGTAAATATATATTCCTAACCTAACCTAACCTAACCTAATTGTGGCCGTTATACAAACTGCCAATTCACCACTGGGAAATCGACAGGCCCAGAAAGCCCTATAGTAGCAATGCAATTTTACTGAAAGTGGGTCTAAACACGCTTTTTATTTCAACTGTACGATTCGCGTTTATTATTATAATGAGTTATTGTGAACATTGCATAATTTTTAAAGGTCTTCTCTATTGGGCCGTTATTCACCCTTCAAATGACGCTCAAGTGTTACAATACGATCATTATTACGAACCGAATTGTTCAAACAAAATCCCATGTTTTTGCCGTTTTCGGTGGAGGGAAACCGACACCTTAAACTAACTAACCTAACGTAACCTAACCTAACCTAACATTCCCTAGCATGTTTTGTTAAATATCTCATTTTTTATTTGTTGTAGAAAGAAATGGATGTCAAAATTGTGTTTAGGAGTGGTATCTACATAATATTATTGGAATACTGTACACACAATTTTTGGAGTAAAAACATTTTTTAATTTTTTGTCAAAAATTGGTATTTCCGAAGAAACATATTTCTGGATTTGTGTTCGTTTGGGTAATATTGAATATTTGAAAAAAATCATCATGAAAATCATGAAAAAATCATGTGGGACTTCTATATTTCATATTTACCTAATAATTTTATAGCACCAGGGAAGATATCCCATGTCATTCTTATGTCGCAGGGCTTCGTTGTCCATGGAGGACTACGAGAACATGCTAGCTGCCATCGAGGCCTCCGCAAAGTGCCCGGTGTGTCTGGAGCGAGTCCGTAGTCCTGCTACACTCTGCAACAACGGTCACGCCATCTGCCGACAATGCCGTCAGATGCAACAATGTTGCCCCACGTGCAGGGCCCCCTTCTCACGAATCAACCCGGTCTTCCTCAACGCCCTGATGGAGTTACTGCCAGCCCAGTGCCGCAACTCCTCCAGAGGATGTGACCTTGTACTCAACAGGTAAACAGAGCCTTGTACATCATCTGCATTACAATTTCCTTGTTATACTTTATTTAATGAATATCACGACTTGACATGAGCGCGCTTAATGACATTTGTATGTAGCTCTGACGTGCGGTGTTGCCAAGTGTACTGCGTTTGGCACACGATAGATAATAATTAATTACTAGTTGAGGTAAAATGAAATCAGCTTGAAGAAACATTTGAAAATAGTTTAAACAATATTACAATGGAATGATATAAAATAATGCTGCAAAAACAATCTATAAATAATAGGAAACAAATTTGTAACAGATAAAACAATAAAAATTCCCACGATCATAAGACCTTTACTCAAATTCACAATATCAAACAAGTATTAAAAAAAACAAAAATTGTGGAAAAGAACTCAAACGTGGCAAAAATGCAAAACTTAAATGCGTATTGTTGTAGCTGGCTTAGATCGTTACGCCAATGGTTGAAACATTTCAAACTTCCTCGTAGTTAGAGCATTCGCTGTAAGATCGCTCTGAAGTAAAATAATAAACAATAAAGTATAATAATACAGAAGTATATTTAAGGAAGGACAATCTTGTAGGTAACAAGCAGTGATTAGCTGAATTGTGTACCATATATTTATAAACGGTCTACATAATTACGTTTAACATTAAATGTAAATGGGGACACTCCTGCACGCGCCGCGTGCCAACCTCATCAGTCACTATGCTCGTGTTACCTCGGCCTTCGACCTCGGTCTGTGAGTACATTATCATTGGCTTATCAACTGGACTGTAATACTAGTAAAAGAAAAAGAACATATATTTAATATTATTTTTATTTAAATTTTTTATATGTTTAGTATAATTGATCTTATGAGATAAAAGGATTCTTAAGGCATTTGTGGTAGCTGACAAAAAACCATACACCAAGGTCATAGGGTTGGAATCCTTATGTCATGTATAGTTACAGTACATTATGTTCATATTTTGTAAGTAAACATGGTGATTTAAATCAGTTTAAAATAGCTTTAAATTGATAAATTTCAACTGATTTATATCAATATAAAACCACTGCCTTTACTAACACATATGACAGGATGTATCATAACCATACATGTCATAAGGATTACTACAAGATCAAGTAACTAATTTTACGACCTCTAGAAGTAAAGAAAACAATGTTTCAGGGAATTGACACGATCTTCTTTTCTCATAAAGTTAAAATTCTAAAGTTTATAAAACTTATAGAAAACTTTCCTATCAACTAGGTATTCAAATATAAATGCGATGTATTAACGGGATTTTGAGTAATAGCATTATGTACAGTGAACACTAGTTAAAGTTCCGGTACTTTTTTTGTCCCTACTAAACTCAATTCCACGTTCACCGTGCAGTACGGAGCGCCCATACGCCATGTTATCCAAACGGCAGTCTCGTCGTTACTAGCCGTCCAAAAAACATCAACTCTCGCGCAACGCTCCTATATAGACCGAATTAATTATTTTACTTCGGTTGGGCCTATATTTTATTTAGTTTTGTCTTAAACTTACTTTTATTCATAGATAAAAAGAGTTCAGAGAGCAATTCTTTAACACTTAAACAATGTAAGTTAAATAAGATTCAGTCATGTGAAAGTAATAAATTTGGAATGATAATTAACGCAGTTATAGATAAGTAAAAATATGTATAGTAAACACCAAATATATTTATTCATATAGGCCATAGGCTACAATTATGATGTCATGATATTCCTATTTTATTTTTATAACTTTACTCACGTTGATTGCCTTCCTTGATTTACTGTAGCAAAGCAACTCCAGATTCAACGCTGACGTGTGACGTAGTTGAGCTATCTTCTCCCTCACTGGACAAGTTTGTCGAAGACCCCGAGAGTTGAATAATTAAAGGTTCCACGTCATCCTGCAAATTATCAATCTTCCACATTTCTTTTTCAATTTTGTCCACGTGATTGCAGTAGTTGTTCCATTGCTCTTTTGTGACGGCCTTAAAGGCGTTTTCAATTAATGGCTCCATTAGCTTGACATTATACGTTTTGTTATTAACAGCCACATGCCTTTTAACTTGGCTCCACACTAATTCTATAGGATTTAACTCGCAATGATAAGGAGGGAGTCTCAGAACTTCTAGTTTATGGGTCTTAGCTATCTCGTCGACAACGTTAAGATTAAAAAGATGCTTAATTTTTTGCACCTCAGCGAGCAGTTCTTTCTTCAAGATGTCCGGTGGAAAAGCTACTTGTTTAGCTATTAACCAATTCTTTATGTCTTCTTTTTTAGTTTTTGTATTTGGTATTTTTTCCACTTTACGGCTATGCGTTGTCAATAACAACAACAGTACCGGGAGGAACATTAGGGACTAATTGTTCTTCAAACCATTTTTCATATGTTTCTCCATCCATTTCAGCGTGGAAATCGGCTGCTCCTTTTTTTGCTAAAAATATAAGCTGCGCTCCTTCAACAAAGCCACTTTCTCCTCCTGCATGCACAATAACAAAACGGGGCCCTCGTTGAGTTGGGTCTTTTAACCCCGTCGTCAGTCCAGCTAAGAAAGCATCCTTCGGTGTTTTAATAGTTGTATCTCTCCATATTTTTGAGGTCGCTTGCCCAACATTTACCCATGTTTCGTCCATAAACACAATATTTCTCTTTTGTTTCCTATACTGCCTCATTGATCTTAAGTATGAATGGCGCCAAACAATTAAATCGTCTCTTTCTAACAATAAAGACTGTCTTCTGCGCTTTTCAAAGCAAAATCCATTTTCCCTAACCAGCCTCCACAGCGTTGTTCTTTTAAACTCGGGAAGATCTGGATCGTCGTTTACTTTTTCTAAAACTGCAGAAAGTGTTGGAGGTGTTTTAGTAGCGAAAAAGGAATGTATAATCTTCCGAATAGTTCCAACAACAAACCCATCATATTTAAGTTTCCTACTAGTTTTGTATTCTATTTTACGCGGTGTTTTTCTTGGCGTTACGATATTCCCAGTGCTCTCCTCTTTCCGAAATTTGTAAACCGAGCGCACACTGGTTAAAGTTGCTTCACTAGTTTTTTTAACCCAAAATGTCACATTTTCTTCAGGAAATGATTTTTTGAAGTATTTAAAAACATTCAACACTGTTTTACGGTCGCCACTTTTAATAGGTTTTCCTGCAGATCTCGACACCATAACACAAAATCAATATGTCGTAATAAATGTGTCAAATCTTAGTGTAAAGAATAAAAACTATAAACAAATGTTACACTACGCAATTATGTGTGATAAATAAATAAAACTTAATAAATCACTATATTCACTATAGTCACGTATACAACGCACGTCCACAAAGGCAAGTTACCTCCACCAAACTGATCAATTGTTTGGCAGTTGGACTAACGTTTACAAGCCCGTCTTATCAGTAACCATTTGTTATTGTTGTTGCCCTGTCGAGGCATTCTATTTATAATAGAGGACTGTTGACGTCCCCGATAGTAGACAACACAGGACAGATTGTTTCCTTTCCTTCCCACGTTCAGAACCTTATAACTGCGAGAAAAGCGACGGATCAATTTTATTTGTACCAATTTTTCCACGTAATAAATCTATAATCTATTCAAGACAATCCGTTCATATATTAAAAGACACCTACAGGACCCTTATGCAATCATATTATTGTACTTTTTCGGTATTTTGCGTGTTAATTAGATTTTTGAGTTACTGTAGCTATAGACTAACTAACCAATATTGTTTAGTTAGTCTATGCTGTAACTCGTATATTGTTTTATATTAAAGTAAACCTACTGCACTTAGATGAATTTTAATCACGTTTTTAAAATTTCCTATTACACTTTTATCATAGGCTGTTTTTTTTTAAATACCAATCCATAGTGATAAAAAGCATCACAGATAACTGAAACACACATCATATGACCATCTTTATTGTTACGTAGCCTACAGAAAGCAGAAAGTAGTAATATCTACTTTGGCGCCTTCACGCGGGTCGCGAGGACAGTTGACGCAACCCACATAACAAAAAACTTTATATTTACAGTACAGGTAGTAGTTGACCATTTCCCGTAAAATCTGTACTGCACGGTGAACGTGGAATTGAGTATAGGATATCAATTATAAAGAAATATAATAAATTTTAAAAATGTATATGAAACAATGTAAAATTAAATGAGGAAAACAATGGTGTGATTAGAATTGTTATAGGCCTCTTGTTTCTGTGGAAAATACCTTTAAACTCGGGTGCACATAATGTTTGGCCAGACAGTAGATAAGTTAGGCCTATTTTCAGCTCATTTCATTATATGTTTATAAACAGTGCATAGTGAATCATTTACTTCTTGATTGTAACATTTCATGTTTTTATAACTGAAAGAGAGCACATTTGGTTTTTGTCTCTACTTGAAGCTTACAAGCTTGAATATAAATAAAGTATATTGAAGCATCCTAGCAATGAAAGCCTCTCAGCACCAACATTTAGTCTTCACATTAGACCAGTTAAACTAGGCCTAAGGTCAAGAAGTAAAACTCACGAAAGGATAATGAGCAATTAATTCATGCGTCAAGGTGAATTATCTCAAAGAGGAGAGAGGAGTACGACTGGTTAGTTGGGTCAACACACGTACGATGTAGACTAACCTCTAAACAACATTCTCAAGCCTACTTCACTGATGTACAATTTTTTTACGAAGCTTTTGTTACCAACTTTTGTTTGGCTCGTTGTTCAATTTCATTTTTATTTTGAAAGGACAGGCCAATCTCCTTTCTAACCCTAGTCTGCCATTTCCTATCGACTTTTTCAGACAGAGTATGGGAAAACCTGAACAGTAGAAGGATAATATTACTGATAAAAAACTTAAATTAAGGGACAGGGCAGAAAGAAATAAAGGTCTCTTTATTATGGCCACAGCGAACGCTTCAGTGGCTGTAATTAAAAGATTACAATTAATATAAATCATTATACATCTGTAGTAATAATTACTACGTTTATCCTTGATGATTTAGGAGGAATAAAGGAAGCTAATAAGGTACTGGGGGATTCACATGGAAAACTGGAGAAATAACTGCTAACACACTAAATGGACATACATTTAGCGCACTATTGGATGCAACCTCTGTTTCTTTATTCTCTGTGGTCCTTAAACCACTCGGCCACTGGCTCTCCCTTTTATGAGGCATATGTATGTTTTACAAGTTTTTACTCGCTAAAAACTCTTTTCCTTGATAAGAAAATATCTCACTGGTTCCTTTATCATGGTGTCAGTGTTTCAACTTTAATATATTGCATGTATGTAATAGATCTTATATTCATCTTACTAAGCAATATAATATTGGATAGTTTTAACTTGAATTTGTTTTAAGATTAGATGGAATGTACAGGAAACAGTCAAAGGATATCGAAACTTCATACAATTTTAAAACATTTCAATACGTTTGCCTAAACGGGTTGCTGATTTCGTTTTCGTGTTTGAAAAATAATACTTTCAGATCAAAGTTAGTCTACTAATTAAGTTAGTCAAAGTAATGAGATGATGTTACCTAATAAATGCCTAAGCTGTTGTTGTATATGGCCCAGCTGATGGAGTTTCTTCTGTCCAGTGAGTCACTGGCTCAGCACGAGCGGGAGTGCCAGTACAGGGTGGAACGGTGCAGGGTGCGTGGCTGCAGCTGGAGTGATGAGATCACCCTGCTCCTGGCTCACGTCAGTTCCTGCCACCCAGAGTCCGTCCTCCAGGCCTCAGCCACAACTAGAGTCCCGGACTTCATCGTCTCTGACGACGAGTACTCTGCGTCCCTCGTAGCCGTACAAGACAGCTTGGTATGGATCTACGTCACCAACAACTTCTACAAGAAGCAGATCCCCGTGGTCGCACAGTGGGTGCAGCGTTCTTTCCCACACGAGGTCCGGTGTCACTGTGATGTAACGGTGGTCAAAGACCACTTCAGTTTCTCCTACTCACAGCCCGTTCCTGCCCTGGAGCCTCTGGAGCAGATATTGTGCTCCACACTTGCCAAACAGTTCCTCGTCACCCCTAACTCCATCTTTCCAAACTTCGTCAGTTCCAAATATGACGTTGAGATTAAATTCAATATTAAATTTGACTGTGATGCCGTTTGACCTTGCTAAATGCTTTAGTAATATAATTCAAACGAGACTTAATTTATCAGCCTGTTTATATTGTTTATTATTGCGAAGTTCTAGAATCTATTTTGATAAGACATATATTGTCTTAGTACGAGGATTATTGGAATTTTCAAACATTTATCCTATTTAGACGTCATATAAATGAGCATGTGATAATGTTAAAACTGGTCTTTTTCTATTTCTAGTATTTCTAGCTTAGAAACATATAACAATATTATATGCTTTTTCCTATACTTTTAATTTAAGATATTTTATAATGCATTGTTTGATATATTTGTAAAATAAAATTTGTACGTTTGAACGATTGGAATTTTTTGTTAAATTCGTTTTATCTCCTTAGTACTGATATATGAGGTGATAACTAACGTGTTCTTACAAATATTTTAAACAAAAAATATCTTTTTTAAGTATGAAATTCAGCTTGTTTCTTATCATATCAGACCAAGTGTTTAAAATATAACGAAATCGAATTTCAGAAATGGGAAAACGTATTTAAAATAACTTGATTGTGGTGGAGGAAACAAAAGGTCGGAGAAATTTAACAAAAGCTTATTAATGTTCCCGGAAATACGCCTTGGTAAAGTTTCAATCAAAACTTTCATCTGTTGTTACTTAATGCGGCCCTTTTGATGAGGAACTGTTAACTCTTGTATTTACCTGTGGGAAATACTGGTTGAGACATAAAATGAACGAAAACCCTTGAATTGGTAGTTATATTTGGGTTTAATTCCATATTTTGGCCAAAAGAAGATACATGTTTCGTCTCATACATTTATTATCTGTGTGGAATATAGTTTAAAGTTTTTTATGTATATTTAATTAAAAAAATGAGTCCATCTCCTTTTAACCTTAAGGCGCGTTAACACAGCAGTTTTTAACTAAACAGTTTGCAAGTTTAGGTTTGTTTGCAACATTTTTAATTTCAGATTTTTTGTTTCAAACTAAAAAGTTTCCAACAAGCAATGTTTTGTGCTTAAAAGTGTTTGAACTTTCTTATTTGAGACGTCAGCTGTACATATCAGCTGATCAGTTGGAACGAAGCACGCGCATACTCAGCGATGAAGGTGGGAAAGTTTCAAATTACAAAGTTTGCAACTTTTTTTGCACGTTTCAGTTTCAAACTAAGATAAAAGGAATTTTCTACATTTTACCGACAACAAGTGGAAACACGAAATTCGGTTTGCAACTCGATGATATTGTTTGAAACTGGCAAAGTTTGCAACAAATTTATAAATAGTATTTTTTAAAATTGCAAACTTTCTCCAAAAGTTGCAAACTTTCAGTTGAAAACTGCTGTGTGAGCGTGGCTTTACTCTACCCATTCTTCATAGATTATTGATCTGTGCGGGGACCTATTCAGACAGAGTGAGGAGAGAGTACCAGTATAGTACAAGATGAAAATTACTGATAAAAACAGTCAAGGCCAGGATTCCAATCTACGCTATATCACACCCTGGTTCCAAGTCATGATACCTGAGACCACTCCGCCACCGGCTTTCCAAGTTGAAGGTATGCTGTAATTGGGCCAAAACTTTACGAGTCAAATCAGTAACTTTCTGCCTGTAATGCACCTCCTAGTATAAGTCTCCCTGTGTACAGGGTGGTTTTTTTAAAGAGAACCACCATTGGGATATTTTAAACCTGCAAAGATACAACAAACTTTAATTGGGGAACTTTATCTTATGTTGTACGCTCGTTACAATAGGGTAGGTCAAATTTTAAAAGTCGGTCGCCATTTTCCAAAATGGCTGCCAACTTTCACATTTCATATGGGAGCCCCTATTTTTATGATGGTTTTAGGTTTTACTAGTGAAATTTTTATTCATGGTATTTTTTTCATATACTTAATTGTTTCGCCGCTAGGAGCGCTGAAAATTTCAGAAATCCTTATTTCAAGTAAATTTATTAAAGAGGCATGTTCTGCCATTTACAAAACAAAAAGCTTAACTTATAATGCATTATTTTTATTCAATTGAATGTTGAAAAGCTCTTCGATACGTATTTTATAAAAAAAATATTACAATCACGTAGTTTAAATTTTAAAATTCGGTCGCCATTTTCCAATTAGCGAGTAACTTTGAAATGACTTATTGTAATCCCTATTTTTTATGATGGATTTAGGTTTGAATGGTGATTCTAAAACTTTTTTATTCATAGTATTAGTTAAATATACTTAACCGTTTTCCGCCAAGAGCGCCGAAAGATTACGAAATTCTTAGTTTAACAGTGCTCCTAGCGGCGAAAGTACATAAACAATACGGAGAATAAAAACTCTTAACATCACTAGTAAGACCTAAACCCATCATAGAAAATAGGAGTTCCATTAGACATTTCAAAATTGGCTGCCATATTGGTAAATGGTGACCGAATTTTAAAATTTGACCTACGTAATTTTAATGATGAGATACAGTTCCCCATTAAAACTGTGTTGTATCTCTGCAGGATTAAAAGATCCCAATGGTGGAACACTTAAAAAATTAACCTGTATAGGTTTCTGGAACGTAGCTGTAATATCTGTAATGTTGAGATGTGAATTTTAAACTTTGCAGGTTTAAAAAACTCCAGGCAACACTGATTGCTAATCAAAATAAACAAAATATCGAAACTGTTTCAAAATTATGGGTTTTAAAAATGTCCACTGATTAGTAACTATAAGAAACGAACCTTCCTCATAAAGTATGGACTATGTTGAATAGCTTTTGTAACGATGTGGAATGTTCCAAAATATATCACTATAATTAGGGAATGGCAAATGATCAGTAATGTGATTGCCGAGACGAAGTTCAAACTATGGATCACTTAGTTAATTAGTGCCTAATGCGATCTTTTGAGGCGGATTAGCCGGTCTTCATTCAATCGGAGAAACCTGGATTTAGCTTTGTGACGGGAGAGGGTGAATATTAGAGCACTTGTAAATTTTGCAACTAATTGCTACACCTAGTGACAGTTGCGGTGAAATCTAGAACTAATTCTTTGGAGGGCTCAACAGATAAACATTTCTTAAATTAAATCGATATTATAACATGTGAAGATGCTAACCTTGAAAATTGTTTGCCAGTGAACTAGAATTCTTAAGGTCTTCTTTTCAAAGTGACTAGGTTGATGTACTCAGGAGACATCTTACTTATATACGAGTCTTGAGGAATTTCCTCCGCGGTAAACACTCAACTCTTCAAGTAAGTGATGAAATGAGTGGAATGAACAAACGAGACGATTTTCCCTCACCTTACCACACATCCATTCATGTCAGTAATGACATATTAACTTATTTTCACATTCACTACTAGAGGATGAAAAATGTGTAATGTTTGCAGACGACAGCATTGTACTATATCCCATAACTAAAACAAAGATATTTTTAAAATTAAAAGAAAAAAAAACGAACAACATTGAATTTAAAGATTAATAAATAAAAACCTCTGTTTATAAATTTCACACCAAATAATCGGACCATAGCAAATGAGCCTAAAGAAAAAATAACTATAAAAAAACAAACACATCAAAATATCTGGGAATAACTCTGGATAAAATTTAAATTGGAAGACCCACTATGAAATACTACATAGAAAACTTCCTACGGCAATGTATGCAAAGAGAATAAGATCACTAACATATGAGAAAACATCAATTAATTATAATATAATATGCGCTTTTTTATTTACATCTAAGATTTAAAATTGTAGCCTGGGGCATGGAAAACCAACAAGCACTGGCCAAAATATCAAGCAAACAAAAAAATGCTATCAGAATATTAAATGGAGTAACTAAGAGAACACTGTAGAAATATCTTTGAAAAAAAAAAAAAATACTAACTTTACCTTCACTAAAAAGGCTCCTACTCAAAAGTGAAAAGCATTACATCACTAAAATTTTAGAAATAAAGAAAACCTTAATTTGAAACAGCACACATTGCAGAAAACAAACAAAACTTCAACATATATGGCATCAAAACTATACATTCTCCTACCACCAAACCTAAAAAAACTTTACCAAAAAAATAAATTAAAAAAAGTACAAAAAATTTACTCCTTGTAAGGCCTTACTATATACTAAACAAGTATTTTGATGAACGCACATACGTAGGCTAACATAAGACATGTACATATATACTAATACATCTGGCATATGTGAAGTGAAGAAAGACTGGATGAAGATGTAATGAAGATCACAATTCTCCAATCAGACCAAGATTGTGGCGAAGAAAAAAAAGATGACTGGGAAGAATCAATTTGTTAATTCTATAAGCTAGTGGAGATTCATTAAAAAATTCATGAGTTGAGTATGTGGATGAACAACCAATACTTATAGTCTAGGAGTCTGTAACACCGTTGGTCATATATTCTCCTCGTGTATTTTCAATGATGTACTTTGTAATTAGAAGAAACTAGCCTCCCAAAAAAAAAAAAAAAAAAAAAAAAAAAAAAAAAAAAAAAAAAAAAAAAAAAAAAACTTTATTCCTAAGCTGGGTTAGTTTTTGTGAGTTGTAGTTATTACAACATTTCCTATGTGTTCTAGTTTATGCGTTCTTATCACAGAGAAAAAGAAACAAAGGTCGCTTTCTTATGGCCGCATCGAACGCTTAAGTGGTAGTTATTTATAAATTCCTACTAATATACATATTTTTTTACTCATTTGTATACTCTTGAGTTACTATTACGTCTATTCTTGAGATTTGGGGGGGGGGGATAGGGACTAACAAGGTGCTGGCCCTGCTATCTGCATGGCAAACTGGAGACATAACTACTCAACAAATATTTAGAGCACTATTGGATTCGACCTATGTTTATTTATTCTCTTTGGTTTTTATTCAATCATATCCGTTGATTTGTTATTTGTTGCAGACAGGTTTAGACGATGATTTTGAGTAACAACTTCTTACTTAAATTCTATTTAGTACAAAATTTACTCTGAAGAAATATACTCACTTTTAATATCCAGAAGATAATTGCAACCTAACAGCTAAAAACTTCCTAAATATTTCCACAGACTTCGCCACTACTTTATACCATTTATACTAATACTGTGACGCCTTCATATGTAGAGATACTCATTTTCAACTCACTGCCGTCTGTATTTTGCGTTACTAGTTATTCAGGAGTTGTGAAAACATGAAAATACACTTTACTGTGAATTATTTTTACACTGAATTTTTAGTAGTAAACCATTAATATGAAAAATACTTCCAAACCAATAACTCGTCTGTCTTCAGGCTTCTACTATGTTTAATCATTACACACGCGAAAGAACAGAAATTAGTTGATTTTTAAACAGTTTTAAAATCACTGTAAATAGAATAGTTGTGCTTTGTTCCCAACTGAAGTACATTTTAAATATCAATCTTTCCAAAAACATTCGGCATCTTGAACTTTGGAGAAGTAGTGTTCTTAAATATTGATTTTTTTAACCCTTAAAGGAATAATGGGACATGAAATATACAGGGTGTTCATTTGAAAACTTGTTACTCCTAACCTCCCCACTGATCGCGATTTTAAACTTTTTTTACCAAATGGCTACATTTTTGACGGACTTTCATTAGAGGTATTACAAGGGATGGGTTGCAATTTCAACATTTTGACTTGGGGTCGGGAGTGGGGTTAGGGTTAAAACCCCTGTTTTGAAAATATTTTGCTTTTGGTTCCCCCAATGTGTAATAAAGATGCCCTGAAACAGAACTTTTCTAAATTGTTCGGTTTTGAAGCAACAGATGAGTGAAGTTAGGTCTATAGAGTCCTCTCTACAACTTAACCTCAAGCTTTGTGTACATGCAGAGGATAGTACACAACACTATTTAGAAATTGTGTTTTTATTGACAAAGTTACCCAATATCTTGATCCGGGTATGACTATATCATATCAGCTTAAATATTAACAATCGCTTGAGCATATATTTATTTGGTTAGTGACAACTATATTTGACCCTTTGTTTGTGTGTGACCTTTGAATCATATTTCATGTAATGAATTTTGCTTTAATTATACGGAAATAACAGTAGTAGCCAATACAACAACTAGACTACAATAATACAGGGTGTTTCTCTCGCTACACACTGCAGGATATTGTTCCATAGACCAACCAAAAGAAGCTAAAAACTAAATGTAAGTAATGCTCTATCTCTTTTCGTTTACTGTCTGTCTATATGCATCTTTTATAAAAAAATCATATTTTTTTAAAATACTTAACAACATTTAACCAAACTTATATAAAACATGATTTGTAAAGGTTTAGTCAAGTTTGCGTTAACAATTTAAAAATGGCGCTCATTTAAAGTATTTAAATTATAATAACTTAAAAAGAATTGTTTTTGTAAAAAAGTTGACAGTTCTGACTTTTTTATACGGTTTTAAAACAAATGTAACAATATATTAATTTTGGATATTGAATAACAAATAAAAGAATTATTGCAATTCTGAGTTTCTCCGCAATGAGCTAACAGATAAACAATAGATCAAATAACAACCAAAAAGTTAGTTGAAATCTGTTAATTTATTCACACTAAATCTATTTCAACTAAATATGATCCATTGTTGAGCTGTTAGCTCATTTTGGAGAAATTCAGGACCTGTATTATCCTTCTAATTTTGTAATAATTCCGTTGTTTGTTATTCAATAAAAAGCTTAATATACCATATACACTTTCCTTGAAATCTTCTTAAAATGTTACTCCTGTAATTTTTTTATAACATAAGTACTTGATGAGATTTTCTAACTTAAACATTTTAAATAGCTGCCGTTAAAAAAAGTATGACGAAAACTTGACCAAACCTTTATTATACATTTTATTCATTAATCTAAGTATAATTTATTTATTTATTTATTTCAGATTTACATGACAGCTACAGGACATGATACTTATAAAACTCTTGTACATAATAATCAACATATTCCCAAAACAACCATCTTAACTAAACATAATTAATCCTAAACTTCTTAAATTAAACAATCATACTAAACTGCTGGCAACTAAAAAGAAACAATTTCAAACTTACTTTATTACAATTCACAATATAAATTATTGAACTCTTTATATTCGAGGTAAAATACAAAATTAACACATAGTATACATATACTTCTCCATAAGTAAATTCAAAATAAAAGGTTGCTACATTTTGTTAAACAATAATAAAGAGTTTACTTAAGTTTGGTTAAATTTGGTGGAGTATTTTGAAAATATGAATTTTTTATAAAAAACATGCACAGACAGACATACAATAAACGAAAAGAGATAGAAAATTGCTAACTTTTAGTTTTTGGCTCCTTTTAGTCACCAAAAACCCACAATGGAACAAAATCCCAACGTTTATAGCGAAAGTTTTGATACACCCTGTGTATAGTATAAGGAAGTAACAAGACACGATTAAGTGGTGGAGCATACTAGACTCTAACAGTTGGCCCTTTATAAGGATTAATCAATCACACTTGGTAACAAAGACTACATTCTCCCATTCATCACACTAATTCAAAACCCATTCACACCCACATTCTTACTATAGCCATTTAGGTAAACATAAAGTCAAAGAAATTAAATGAAAATAAGCTAATTATAAAATACAAGTACAGTATAGGGATGTGCCAACCTGCTACTTTTGCTTAACTGATGTAACAGTTCAATTTGCCAGCGCGTATCAGTTTAAATTAACTGATTCGAAGTAACTGGAAGTGTTCAGTTGGCATTCTGTTACTGTTGAAACTAACTGCAACAGCCCAAACGAATTATTTTGAAGCAGTAGGTTTCTGTTACACCATGACTGTCAACAAGTTTAAGAATTTGATACACAAACACAAGTTAAATTTAAACGATGCCAAGAAACATCATTACTACTATCATATTATTTTGTAATTTCGTTCCAAGTCAATCCATAATTTAAAGAAAACATTTAATTATATCGTAAATTGAACCAAATAGGTATTATAAAACAATTGGTTTTCACTGAATGACAAATACAAACTGATTTATTTAAGATTCGAATCAGTTTTCTTGTTTCAACAGGAAATCAACCGACTGTTGTCTGATTCAAAGAAGCAGAACGGGCGAGAAAGGTATATGGAATATCCATTTCCTGTTACATCAGGTGGTCTCGCGCATCAGTTAATTTCCGCATCAGTTAATTTCCGCATCAGTTAAATTGTATATCAACTGATGCGGTTACTTTTGGCCATTCCTAGTTCAGTTGGATATTGGAAAAGGGAAAGATCTAATAACGCGAACATAAACAGTATGACAACCATAAGTTAAACAAAGCTAAGCGTAGTTTATGTAATAGTTTATAATTAATTGCAAACTGATCTCAATATCCGATACTTAAACAAGGAACGAGTTGTGTTGACTCTCCCTGGGTTTGTGTTGATTGTTGCACTTAGTAAATAGCTACAAGGTTTAGTAATATCAACCATTATATTCAAGCACTATTGTATCATAATTATAAACGATACTGTTGTTTAAAAGTTATAGTAATAATGATTTATTTTCCTCCATCATTAAAATACAAAAAATTCAGTACATTTGGTGCAACCAGAATTTTATATAAAATAAAGATAAAACCTTATACATAACTATCAGAGTACCCGTCCTTCGTACGGGATTTACGTTAATACATACTGTGCTTATTACAGTAGTACAAAACATGACGAAATAAGTTAACTCTAGGTTGTTTAAACGATTTTTAATTTGATCTTGTTTATAAAAAACTAGCCCCGCAGTATGCAATGAGAGTATTGCTGTTGGGTGTTTTACACTGTGGTATTACTTAGCCTATTTAAAAAGTGTTTATTTTATTTATTTTTGTTTAAGAGCTGACGATTAATGTCTTAATACATCAATAGGATAATGCCAAACATACAAAATAAACATGTTTATTAATTTAAAAAACAGCTGTTATTAATTTACTAAAATCAAGCTAAAGTTATCCATATCGAACAGTCTTTTAGGGGTGGTTTCTTCCCCTTAGGAGTATTTTATCAAGATGAAAATACTTTAGGTGTCCTATTTAAGACCTAAAGAAACAGTGTACACAATTTCAGCTCTCTACCTACATGGGAAGTTGGAAAATTAGTGATGAGTGAGTGAGGGCTTTGCCTTTTATATATAGAGATTAAGTTTTATAAAAGAGACTTATAAACAGTATTTACAACTTTGTTCCCTTTGTGAAAATGTGCAGGTTCCTTCCGCTTGAAACGCGTGAGCGCAAAAGTGCGTTGTGGTTAGGTTTGGTACTTTAGAACTATGTAAGTAGTTTGTTTATTCTAACAGCTGATTAATGAAACTATAATTTAAAAAAATATCAAATTGGTATAACCATAGTGCTTTCATTGATTCTTCTTAGAGCCCCTGAGGCGGTGCCATGATGCCATTTGCCATGAGTTTCAAAATAAAGATAGGCCTAATTGTTAACCAGAGACCCTAAGTCATCTGAATGGGTTCAGTAGTTTTTGTGTGATTGAGTAACACAGACACCATTACATTTTTGTACTATAGTAAGATATAACATATAATTTTCCAAATCCTTCTCCACATATATGGCAAAACTACTGACAATAGAGAAAAATAATTCATTCATTATTCATCTCTAAGACGCCGATCGTAGGAGATATGGGCGAATATGAGGGGTGAATGAGAGTGAAGAGTGTAGATGAATGAGTGTAGTCCTTGTTACTATCTGAGTTCGGCTTTGCTCAGAAAGGACCATTTATTAATAGCCCAGTAGCCAGGGCAACTATCGGACCTACAACTTTACGTGGAATCCGAACCACGTAGTGTTGGTCTGATTTTCAGCTAACTGACATGTCTGGCTCTCAGTTCTCTTCCCTACACAACACCCGAACCTTGACTACAATTCAACACGGACACTCCAGACTTTTCTAGTAGTGTCTACGTTGATGACAACCATTGAGCGGACGCCATATAACACTTTGTTCCCAAGTATCTGGGCTACAGCACTGCACCACCAGTGTCGACTATATAATAGGTTCCCTCAGATAAAATGCCTGTTCAGGGATTCCGCCACAAGTTAATTAAAAAAAGAATATTAATTCAATAAGTGACAGACTAACAGAATGAATCTAACTTTCCCGTTTTCTTTATATAAAAAAGTAAATAATTTTCTGCTAAAAAAAGTGTACTTTATATTTTTGATTTTGTATGAATATTAAATGTATAACAAATATTTCTGTGGCTTTCCCTATTATTTATAACATTCCATAAAATAATATTTTAAAACTATAAAATTATAATCAACACAAAAATAATAGGTACAACATAATGACAAAGAGAATCTCAAGAATTATACAACTTACATTAATATCTGTTAAAAGATAAAAAAGAGAAGGTCTTCCCTATACATTTATTTGTCGGCACTAAGAACGCAGTGCTGTAATCCAGTTTCTTGGAGACAAAATGTTGTAGAGATTGTGGGCGATAAGTTCTATATTCACCAAGTCTATGATAGGTGGTAGTCAGAGTCCGGATTTTGTGTAGAGAAAAGAAATGAGCATTACTTTTGTCAGCTGAAGACTAACTAATACTACGTGGTTAGGATTCCATGTAAAGGTGTAGGTCTGTTAGTGGCCATGGCAATTGGACTATTAATCAATGGCTCTTTCTAAGGAACAGTCAACCTTAGTTAGTAACAATGACTACGCTTGTTCATCTACATTCGTTCGCCCCTCATATTCACTCATATCTCCACGATCGGCATCTTAATGATGAATAATGAATAGTAATGAATAAGTGTAAAGTCTAATAGCTCTGCAGTAGAGGGTGACTTGTCGTACATTATTTATAACTTACGTCACGTCATCACCAGTCCACTTAACTAACTGTCTAACTTATGACGTATTGGTTTTCTCTATTCGTAACCATGTTAGTAAATGCTGTAACTAGGTTGTCATAGTCGCTGAGCATTTTCATGTTATGTTAGGTGATTGGGGTGTGTTGTAAAATTCATTTTATTTGTAAATGAAATTTATTATTATAAACCATATAATTTTATTAACTATTCTGCATTTTAGAGGCGGAGTTAAAAAAAGACACATCGCTAGGTAAGTCTTGTTGAATCTTCTCACAAAGAGGTGTCCACAATAACACTGACGCACCCACCCACCCTTACACGTACAGTGGTTTTGACCCATACACGTACATTAGTTCATTATTATGGTGGGGTATAGTTTATGTCAATTAAAGAGTGTTAAAAAAAATGTTCTAGTGTATTTTGAACTCTATGCCAAGAAAAAGAAAAATGGTTGAGATAATTTTTTTGAAATTCCACTCTTTTTAGGGCCAGTCTTTAAGCCTAAAAATGTAACAACGTTAAATAAATATTTTTAAATATGTTTGTTATATTAATATGAGATTAGTACACTTTATGGTGTTCAAATATATTTTCTGAAGTAGATTATCTAAAAAAAAGCATAGTTTGTAGAACAAATTAGATGAAATAAAAAGGTAAATAAATAAAAAAAATTTAAGGACTAAATTTAGTCTGTTAACAACTGAAAACCCGCAGCTTTTCAAATTAAAATATTACATACATTTAAGGACTCAATTAGTAAATATTATTTAAGTTACACCAAGTGGAATTTATTATTGTTATTTCTTATCCAATTAACAAAATATTCTATATGTATTAAAAGGAAAAATGAATATTTTTCATTTATGTTATGTTTTGTACAAAGAATAAAATGTAAAACGTTATTTAACTTTGAAAAAAATACTCCTCATTTCGAAACGGTAAAAGGAAGAAAGTTAAAATCCGTAGGATTTGGAATAGACACAATTTATACATTACTAAATTTTAAATAAATCTATTAAACCAAAATAAATATGCATATAATGTTGTACAATTTAATTAATGATATACTATTGTTAAATGGAGTGGAATAAAAAAAAAATTGCTGATTTTAGGATTTGGATTCCAAAAATGTATAGCTATTTAAAATGTTGTGGAACTCAATATATTTAACACAAGAATACACTTGTTAGTGGATAGGGTGTGCTGTGATAAAACTGTGTATTCAGATGACGTCACAGAACATACTCAATTCGGAACACCATAACAATAAGATATTACTTCTTTCATCACAGTGCTGCAGTTGTTCTCTGATTGGTGGTTGGTTGGTATCACTGGAATATATTCACAGCTGGCGTTGTGGTACGAACAGTTCTACCAACTGTTTGTTTTAGATTACGATATACACACCGGAATAAATACAAGTGTTTTATTGTTTCATACGTATTTTATAGCTTGTTTATGCCTTAACTGGAGCTATTTAACATTTTATATGTTGTTAATTTGTTAATATTTTAATTTGTGAAATTATTTACCTTACCGATATGTATTAACCAATGGAACTTATATGAAACGCATAGTAATACAAACATGTAAAACGTATTATTTTTGATCATATTTGTAAAATAAATATGATTAAATTAGTCGTTAGATACAAATTTGTAAAGTAAGCCTCTTCAAAAAGTGGTGCCTTAGGTTGGTTTATATGTTTACTTAAAGAATCGTTTATGTTAATGCCTCGGAAAAAACTTCTGCGGTTAAATGACGGTAGTAAACTTGATAAAAGATTGTGAGGAAATGTCTGGACGTAAAGTCTTATTAAGAGGCTGGTTTAATCAAAAGAAATTACCAGCTTTCCTCATTTCTTTAAAATCCTCTTGAATAGTGATATTGGTTTGGATTCTCTAACTTATCGCTAGAGTGGTACGATAACAACAAATACAAATTAATTAATATAATTTTTAATAATAAATTCAAAAAAATATTGCAATCGAAAAAGTTTAGAAATTTACTCAGGATATTACATTGGTTTGATATTGTTAAATTGGCTGATTGGAATATTTATATTAGTAATAAATAAATTTGACAGTAAGTATAGTTTTTATGTTGACAATCTGATAAGGAGGTATATAATTAATTGCTTATTCTAGTCATAAATTCAGTTGCATTTATTGTCACGAATATATTAAGTTCCAATATTAAGTAGTTTACAGAATGCTTCAACCTTTTTGGTTACTATTTGAGTATAATAGTTTGGTAAAGAATGTTTTATTTATTAAAATCCATTTTTAATTATCAATAAACCATTGTGTTCTTTTATGCTTATTATATGACCTCACACGGAACGATGGCGTAAGAAATATATATTTATTCACAAAATTACGTTACAAAAATGGGCGAACGTTATTGGTGATATGTTTAATATCATTTGCGACCTAATAATTTGCGAACGATTACAGAGAAAGCAATATCCTTGGTATATCATTACTGCACCCATAAAAATACGTTTTAAAAATAATTATTGTTTTTCTGTCATATCGGGGGATGGCCAGAAGACAATTTTAAATAAGAGCTTACTTAGATCAAGTAGTACATAAAAATAGAGGTCTTTAGTAGTAGAGCATAAACCCTCAAATGGTTAGCTCTTTAAAAATTTATATTGGTTTAAAATGTTTAAAAGTTAGAATTAAAGTTTTGTTCTAGATGGTTAAAGATTATTTTCTTAGCTGAAGTTAGAAAAGGTAAACTTTTTAAATACCTACAGGACTTAATAAATCGTTTTTTATGGTAGTTAATAACCCTTCACTTCCATTGAATCATGGCCCACAAGGAATTCGAAAAAAAATTAAATGTAAACAAAGGCCAATATGTACATAATTTTAAAAGGGTTGTCTAGCACAGATGAATACCACAAACAGCACTAAAAATAGGAAAAAATGGCAGATAGAACTAATTTATATATTTTCCAAACGAAAAAAGTCATACTAACACGTTTTATTTTACTCTTATAAGCCTAGCAGTCTTTCTAATTTCCAAAAATGTCAAGATTAAGAATTATATTGGGTTCCAGCATATCATATTTTTCTCGGAGGAAAATACTAATGGCTGGTTGGCAAACAGCCCAAATGGGACAGTTTGTACGTTAATGTCAAACTGTAACTTTCTCCCAATGTTATCGGTCGACCCAACAGTAAGTCATCTGTAATAAAACGGCTTTACTTAAGTCGCTGCTCAAAAGTTACGTTGTCATCAAACCCATTACATTTTTATGGTCAGTAATGTATCTTGTTAAAGATAGATTAGGTTTTATTTCTTCACTAATCTATACCACTCTGTTCTGGTTTGTCGTTTAGCTTCAGTACTTTAGAGATGCAACATGAATATTGTATCTAATTCGGACAAAACTTGATGAAAGTAACTGAGATCGGTGACTATACAGAGGCCTTGTCGATTTTTGGGTGACATTTTTTTTATAGTAGATATACATATAACTAAGAAATATGATATGTTAAGGTTTTCAGTAGAAGATCTGGAAAAAATTACGAAAATAAGAATAAATGGAAAAATATAGTGTACATATAGCGATTTGGTTACTCAAATTGTGCAAAATTTTGCCCTGATCACGAATATGGCAAAGTTTTTACAATATAACCATTATTGAGCACGTCAGTGCCGGAAATGTGTCGATTACGTGCTGTTAGGATATGGATTGGTTAGGTTATGATAGGTTAGTTTTGCTTTGTGTTTTTTCTATGTTAGGTTTGGTTTGATTATGTTGGGTTTGTTTAAGTTGATGGGTTTGTTTTTCTTTTTTTGTTTTGTTATGTTAGGTTTGGTTAGATTATGTTAGGTTAAGTTAATGTACCTTTCTTTGAGACAGGAAAATACAAAAACATTTTTGATCACTACATTAGAACTTCTGGTCCTTTGAAGTGGTGAATTAAGCTGATTTTAAATCACCTATAAAACAAAACAATTAAAAGCATAAATTAAATTTTGTATAACTACGTTTTTTAGACATAACAGAAGGGGACATTTATCTTTTAAAAAATGTAAACATATTTAGAGTTTTTAAGGTTACAAAAACTTAAAAATTTTAAATATTTTTTCATTTTATTAAAATTAAAAACATCTTTACCCCTTCAGTTATGTCTAAAAAATATAGTCAAACAAAATTAAATTTGTACTTTAAACGGCCTTGTCTTATAGTTGATTTAAAATCAGCTAAATTCACTTTTTCAAAAGGCCACAAGTTCTAAGAGGGTAGTCAAACAATATTTATATATTTCTTCTGTCTCAAGGGAGGGTACATTAACTAATTTTGATTGTAAAAATGGCAAATAATTAACTCACTGAAAACCGATTGCAACACCTTAAGCTAACCTAAGTTTAACCTACCTAATCTTACAAATCCAAAAATAATTTTACATAGTAAAACCTAAACTATCAATATTCAACTTAGCCTTATCCTAACAAAACATAACCTTACAGAAGCCGGCAAATTTTCGACTCTGACGAGCATAATAATGGTTCAATTGCAAATCTTTGTCATAATCGTCACAATCAGGATAAAACTACACACAGTTCGATTACCCACATCAAATAGTCTGTTTTCTTAACTTTTATTAATAATATACAATTAATTCATGATAGTATTATTATAAATATAAATAGTGTTCAATTAGAGAGAGTGACAACAATAAATACCTTTTGGTATTACATACGTCTGTAACTCGTATCTTTGATATTTTAACAAAGTGAAATACCTAGTAAATATGTATTCTACAGACTACAAAATATATTTATTGTATAATTAGATGGAGAAGGCTATGTGATATCTCTCTCAAACCATTAAGTAAACTGAAAAAAGTAGACGAAATGCCATTAAATATTAAAGAATAATCTTAATAAAATCCATTATTAACATAAGTATTTAAATAAAAGAGTACCAACAAACTCAAACAATACACGTCATAAAATTCTAAATAACCACTTAAAAATTTGTCAACGAACAACCAACAAAAAAGTCAAATCAGTAAAAAAGAAGTCAAAAGAATATATTGAAAACTACAGAAATAATAATTTTCGTTTTTATTGTATAGGTTATCTTTTATTAGTTATTTATTTTTATGTATTTTTGATTGTTATATTGTAAAAATATTATTTCTCCAACATATATACGGATAATATCCCTCTAAAGGGTAGTTTTGTTAATAAATATGATTATTATTATTATTATTATTACCTCATAAGGTGCTGTCTCAAGTTGAGTGCCATAAACATTACACTACCTGTATAAAGAGAAAGCCCTCACTCACTCATCACTAACTTTCCCACTTCCCGTAATCCTACAGAGCTGAAATATTGTACAAATGTTTGTTCTAAGCTGAATAGAAAAACTAAAGAATTTTCATATTCATAAAATAGCTCTACATATTCAGAAACTGCCCCTAAAAGATTTGTCGGCACTGGTGGCGCAGTGCAGTAACCTAGCTACTTGGGGACAAAGTGTTTGGGAGATTGTAGGCGATAGGTTGGATCCTCGGTCCTCTTATTACCGACATGGCGTCCGCTCAATGGTTGCTATCGACGTGGACACACTAAAAAAAGGAGTCTGGGGTGTCCATGTTGGGTGGTAATAGTTGTACGGATGTTGTTTGGATGAGATAACTGAGTATCAGGCTTGTCAATTAGCTGAAAATCAGACCAACACTACGTGGTTCGGATTTCACGTAAAGCTGTAGGTCCTCTAGTTGCCCTGGCTGTTGGGCTGTTAATAAATGGACCTTTCTGAGGAACAGTTGAACTCAGTTAGTAACTAGACTACACTCATCATACACTCATATCATAATTCATATTCGCCTTAAAATACGCACAACGTTGTGTCGGCGTCTCATTTGCAAGAATGAGGATAAGAATTGTTCCATCAAAATATTTGATTGAATTTAGTGAATTAATAACAACAGTTTTTTTAACTAAATTAGCATATTTATTTTATACTTTTGAAATTTATCATATTAATGCATTTAAGAGTTAACAATTAAATACACTTTTTCTAGATATTTTTTCTGTATAAAATTACATATAAAACATCTATTATAAGATAAATAATGATGTTTATAATATTGAGAAGGTTATAAATGTTTCTTATTAGTAAAAACATCGGCTGTTTATATTTCAGCTGTAAATAGGTTGCAATAACTAAGCTACTAGAAATAAATTTGTATATTATAATTTTACTTTATACTGTAATTTTACAAGAGTACAGCGAGTGATTGTTGGCACGTGAAGCGTGCAGGGGGTTCTCCTAGTTTATTCTATACGTTACAGCGAATTTAATCAATGACACTTCTCTGCTATGATTTCTTTAGAAGTGCCTGAACTTTTTGTGTTGGCAATATGAGTGAGGTATTTGAATTGCCAGATTTTGGTTGAAGGCACTTTGCACTAATTTTCTACAACACACCCTTCTGCTTTGATTTGTTATCTGTGTTGAATGCTGTAACTACTGCCCGATTCAAAATTATGGACCCCCGAGTTTAAACTATCATGGAATGAAAACAAAAAAAGATATCACTATGAGAGTTACATTGAAAATTTCGAAATTTAATTCTGCGTTTAGACATGTAAGAAATATGTTTTTTGGATTACAACTTCCTATTTATTTTTTAGTTGCAATAAAAAAAAGTACCGGTTTTTGTGTGCTTTTCAACCAAGCCACAACTTTAAAAAATCATAAGTCAAAAGCTTGCACTCCAATCGAAACCAAATTTTAACACAAGCTAGCCACAAGGGTTCTTTAATTTTTCATATAACGGTATAATTTTATGTTTTTGTGAAAAAAAGTTGTTATCAAATTACCAAGATAACTTTTTCTCTCGACTGAGAAGATGGAAAAAAAAGATTTTTCTTGCGTTATGGAGACTTGATAGTAATTAACTTGAATATATTATTTAGTAAACTACAATGAAACAGGTTTAATTCATACTACAATTTATTTGGAGAGGAATTTCGATTTCCCGCGAGCGGCTCCTTCTCGGCAGAACTCGCTTACCGCTCGACAACCACCAAACCGGTGCGCGTCAGCCACGATGATGCGGCCGCCCGCTGATAACCTTACCATTTCCCATTAATGCCATTAGTTAAAATGTCTCCTCATCGGCTGATTCGTCATATTCTGAAGAGTCAGATGTCTCTCCTATATTTATTACAAGTGGGTCGGCTGTAGGAATATCGTCGCTTAAGTTGAATTTTTTCCAATAATGTTGAACTCGCTTACCGCTCGACAACCACCATGATGACGCAGCCACGATGACGTGACCGCTCGGGAATTCCTCCTACTGTTAAAGTATCTCCACATTGTGACTCATTGCAACCCTTGGACATGTATTTCCCTTGTTCTCAGAAGAGGCCAATGACAATGGATAAAAGGAATCTTAGGTTCAATATCGGTTATCCTGTCGTTAGTGTTGGATGTGCGAGCGTTAACTTTACACCAAGCCTCCAAGACCTCCTATATCTGAAGGCGAGACTGCAATGATCTTAAGTGCAATTTGTTTTTTTAAGTTGGAAGGGGAACAGTTAGGGGATAAACGTTACCCAGTGTATGAAAAGGTGTCAACGTGTTTGGGAATATCAAAGTCAACGGTGAAGAGGATTAGCGCTTCTCAAAAAGAAAACGCAGATTGTGTTTCACCCGGTTCACGACGCAAGAGGCTGTGTACATCTGGACCAGGACGACCTTCAATTAAGCTGGATGACTTTACATATGGAATAATAAGGCGAAGTATACATGACTTTTACCTGAAAAAAATGTTTCCGACAATAGAATGCCTTCGAAAAAAACTTTCTGAAAACATTACCAATTTTCCAGAGATGTCAAAATCAACTCTTCTAAGAATTGTCAAGAAAATTGGATTCCGTTTTAAAAAACTAAACAGAAAGCCTGTCTTGATGGAGTCGACCACCATTGCTGCATCACGTCACACCTATCTCAGGAAAATGAAAGAACTTCGTTCTCAAGGTTACAAGTTGTTTTTTACTGATGAAACTTGGTGCGGACAAAACCATACGAAGACCCACGGATGGCAAGAAAATATCATTGAAGCTCTTCAGAATAGTTATAGTAATTACGATCAGTATCGAGGACATATACAAGAGATATATGGATGGCGTGGGGAATTTAAAACCCCATCCGGTGCTGGAAAGAGAGTAATCATTTTACACGTCGGAAGTGAAGATGGGTTTTTACCTGGCACTGAGCTCTGTTTTGTAGGAAAAAAATGTACCGGTGACTATCATAACGAAATGAATTCGGATCACTACGAAGAATGGTTTAAAAAAGTCCTTAGTCTCTTGCCAAATAAATCTGCCATTGTGATTGATCAAGCTCCATATCATACTATGATTGATAAGTCCACCAAAAACCCTTCCATGAGGTGGAGAAAAAATGAAATCATATCTTGGATTGAAGAAAAGAACATTGCATTACCAGAGTATGTCACATCTCATGATCAACTAACAAAAGCCGAATTAATCGTCCTATCAAGGCCATACTTCCAAACACCGGTAAAGAGACTGGAAATCTTAAAACAACAACTCCGACCTGACGTCCAACTTGTTTGGTTACCTGTTGCGCACTGTGAGTTGAACCCAATCGAATTAATTTGGGCATATGTCAAGAACAAAGTTGCGACTGTTAATATGTCGAACGCCATGGAGAAAGGAAGAAGTATGGATGTGATGAATACTCTTTGTCAGGAAGCTTTACGTTCTGTGACCCCTGAACTGTGGAAAAAGTGTATTATACCGTTATATGAAAAATTAAAGAACCCTTGTGGCTAGCTTGTGTTAAAATTTGGTTTCGATTGGAGTGCAAGTTTTTGACTTATGATTTTTTAAAGTTGTGGCTTGGTTGAAAAGCACACAAAAACCGGTACTTTTTTTATTGCAACTAAAAAATAAATAGGAAGTTGTAATACAACAAAAATATTTCTTACATGTCTAAACGCAGAATTAAATTTCGAAAATGTCAATGCAACTATCATAGTGATATCTTTTTTTGTTTTCATTCCATGACAGTTTAAACTCGGGGGTCCATAATTTTGAATCGGACAGTAATTTCCTACGTTTTTGTTAAACCCACCTATATGATTATTACTCATTTATTATTATTATTTATTACTATCTGAATATATATACTAACTAGTAGTAAGACATTGTAATGGAAAATATCAGAGCAGTGCTGAAATGCCATTAAAATAGTAATAATAATAATAAAAAAAATATAGTGACAAACAAGTGATTTTATGATTTGAAATTTAATTTTTCAAGTTAGTTGCAGTTTAATACGAACGTTTCATAGCCTTGTAAATTTCCAATATAAATAGTTTTACTCTACTTTCATTTAAAACTAAAGTCATGTTAGGTTTTTAAAATTAAACTTACTCAGTTTATTTTACTTATTTTTTAAGAAGAGGCCGATCTATTTTTTAGCCATACTCTGGCCATTCATAACTGACTATTTTTAGGGAACATATTCAGATAGATTAAGGAGAGGAACCAGTGTAGTACAAGATGAATATTCTTCGTCCAGGCCAATATTCTTCGAAACTGCACTATATTAACCCAGACCAAATGTCTTGACACTTTAGACCGTTCGGCCACCACCTCATCAGGAAAAATTTCTTTTTAAGGATAAATCTATACGCTAATTAAATTCAATAATTATATATTTAAAATTTTAATTTGATCACCTTTTATAACAATATGGATGTTTTCCAAACATCTTGGTTAAATTGCTGTTAAAAGGCGTCAAAATGAGAAGCGAATATTTTATAGTTTATTTATTTTAGTTTCATTAATCCCGTAGTATTTTTGTATATACAATGTCTTTACTGATCACGTACAGTTTATGTATGTGCGATAAAAAGTTGTTTATAAAAATTTATCAAATAAAAAATGCAAATTAACTTTTATTTTTTAACGGTTCTTAACACGTTTTTGTGGTTATTTAACATTAAATAAAGCACATTTTTTTGGTTATTTTTTAATAATTTTGTAAGTTTAATAGGTATTTGCATTGATAAACCACGAACTTGTGCTGACAAAGAACAAAAAATGATATTTAAAAAACACAATTTAGCTATCGTATAAAATAAAAAATAAGAAAACACTCTGATGATCATGTTGTTGTACGCCATTGATCTGTGATTTTGCGTGTAAAAAATCAGCAGCAATAATAAAGTGGCGAAATAATTATTAAAAATAATAAACTATATTGAATTTTCTTACATCTACGAAGAAAGAGTACACTAAAATAAACTTGCAATATTTGGTGTTTATATGTTGCAATTTACTATGTACTATATATTTGTGCTGCATCTTATCTTAATTTAGATAAGTTGCATCTGTCTTGTTCATCGTAAATTTCCTGCCACTATGAAAATTATTCAATATATTTATTCTATACGTCAAAATTTTAATATTACTAATGAAAAAGACGACAAAAAAGTGTTTCTCTCCAGGTAAATATTTTTAATACTTTAAAATATAACAATATTTATTCTTATTAAATTGTTTGTTATCATTGTATATAAAAGCAATACTGTAAGATAACGTATCACTTTAATTTTGAAACTACTGTAAAACTTATCTTGTTGTAAAAAAATCACGTGATAGAAAATATTTGAGCAATTCAGGTCAAAATTGAATTTTAGTCCATTGCTCATAGACTAGTATAAGTTTTAAAACTGTTTTGACCATTTATTGAAACAATGTTCTATAATCATCCATGGTAAACTATACAAGTTAGAATTGTAACAATATCCATTAATATGGTTAACGCCTAAAAAAGTTATGATATATTTTGGAACTGCGGCAGACTCATTACAGTTGGAAAAGTGTAACCTGAAACAATATTTATCTGCTGAATATTTTATAACTCTTCTAAGCTTAGAATTAATCACCTTAAAACTAATTTCCGTCATTTTTGAAAAATTGTTCTAATTTTCTGTAAGAAACTTAACGTTATTTAGATTTGTGTTTTAAAAACATAAAAAATTGTTGAAGATTGGAAGTGAGTTATGCGTTTGTAAACTTACTTTAAAAATATACTAATTATAAAATGGATTACTTTCTTTAAATTAAAAATTTTAATGATTTGGAATTTTAGATAGGCATAGCCGAACAAGTTACACATTTTTGAATTTGTAGGCTATTTTTGCTTGACAAACTTCCAATTTATGGATTAAAGCCTCCGAACGGTTAATTTTGAACTGAAGATGGATTTATAAAGTAATTATATAGTCATAATTTTGTCGGTTTAGGATTTTAATATATTTATCACTGACATGCATACATTTGTTATATTTTTCTCTGGAAAGGAGCTATGATATTTTTTGCTTTTGACCTTGGGTTCTCCAATAAGTGGGCCATTAGGCATGTTAGAGTTTGCTTTTGTTAGGTAATTTAACTTATATTTTATTTTAGTAATTATTGTAATTTTTATGAGAGGTATGGACATATAACAAACAAATATTACTATAGCTTAAATCTCTTCTCTAATATTTATAATTTAATCAATTAGATATTTGCTTATTTACTTTTTCTTTATATTTATTATTAATTATTATATTTATGTTCATTTTATTTATATTTAAAAACACGTTATTCTATGGTTATTGTTCCGGAAATTCAGTATATATTGTTATTGTATAAGGTATTTGTTTTGTGTTTAGTTCGATTTTGTTATATGCTGAAATAAAATATATTTTTTAGTAATTCATTTATTCATTTGTACCTCACAATAAATTTTCGGTTGTATTCAATAATTGACGTTTAGATACGGTACGTAACAAAATATAACCCATTTTCAGTGGCTGTTTCTGGAATATTTTTAGCTTTTAGTTTATTATCTTTCATATACTATTATATAAAATATTACTGTAACAATATGGATCTATTTTTTACCGACAATTATGTTGTAATGTTAATTATAGTAATATTAATTATAAGAATTAGGTTAATTAAAATAAAATAATAACTTATTTATTAACAAAATATACATTTCACTGTCATACACTTACTTCCAACTTTCACACGTAACCCTGTTATTGTTATTTATTAAGAAGAAGATACATGAAAGTTCTCTTAGAGATACTTAAAACTACAAAGATAAAAGTGTACATAATGCAAGCACAACATTTCCAATGAAAATAAAATAAAAGCAAAATCAGGTTGCGATTGAACAAACTTATTTATATTCTAGAAAGTTAGAATTGGATTATAATATTTAACTTTCTAATATTACAGTGGTGATGATTTACAATGAAAAGACATAACTAAGGAGTTATTGTTTCATTTTACATCCAGAGTTCTGAAGCCAACAATGAAATTAATTAACTACAAAAGGTTTATAAACTGAATAAAATAACTTATCAATAAGATTAAAAAGTTTATTGTTATAAATACTTTGTAGTCCTGTAAATTATTAAAGCTACTTTAAATCTTGACTTGAAAATTTCCTAAATATTCGTAAGGATGTAAATAAGAGCTACAAGTAGACAATGAGAGAAGTCAAGTAGTTGACGTCTGCGAGGAACCCTAGGTTTATTGAATTACAGTAGTTTATTACTGTATAGTTGAGAAACTTATAGTTAAAAACCTCAATAAAATTAACGCTATTGTAAACATTGCCTAATAAAATCTAAAAAGTTCACCTCGTATACTCGAACCTATTTCCTCAGTCGAATACTTCTTAGGAAAGAAATCTCCAAACATATTATCAAGTAAAAACATAGTTATGTTCGTAAAAGAAAAAAATACAAAACTTACAAGAACTGAAGTAATAAACCTATTTAAACTAGTCAACCAGTTTATCAACTAGGTGATGTGAATGATTCCATACTGTGGAGTCGAAGGCCGAATGGTCTAAAGCCTCAGGACTTTGAGCTAGAGTTATAGATAACGTTGGTTCGAATCCTGCCCTTGACTGTTAGTTTTTATCACTAATATTCACCTTGTACTGTATTAGTTCTCTCCCTTTAATATGTCTGTTAAGTTTCCCTCACAGATCAACAGTCTATGGGGAATGGATGTAATAGAAAGAAAGAGAGGTTGGCATATCCTTTATGAAAATAAAATAAGTATTACATTTTGTTTGATATCTCAAATAACAAACTTTGGAAGTATTTGTTTATGTGATAAACCAAATCTCACATAAAAGCTTTGGAGGCTACGTATGTTTATGTGATTAAATCTTACATACAAATTTTGGAGGCTACGTATGTTTATGTGATGAAACTTTGGAACTCCATACATACAACATTTGGAGGCTACATATGCTTATTTGATACACAAAATCTCTCATAAAAACCACTGGACCTATTATATCATGTGTTTTAATTTATTTCTGCTTATTGATCAAACCTTTTGTAAAGGGGATTTTATTAAGGACTGAGAAATTTTAATTGAAAACTCATTACACTGAAAGACATCGCAGAGAACGTTTAGTGTAATCCTTTGTCGTCAGTGTGTCCAAAAAGCCAATCGACCAGCAATAACACTAGATCTGGTAGCAAGAAATGTTTTGTGTGCACCGAAATTACGATGTGATTTTCCCAAACATAACTGAAACATTTAATTGAAATTATTAATTAGTTTATATCAACGATTTGTTTACTTATGTAATTGAACTCAAACGTAATTTAAAGAAATTGCATTACAAGCAATGCAACGTCTGGGACCCATAGTAACTAATAATAGAAAAGCACGCTTTACAAATTTATAATTTAAACTAGCCACGCTTATGGTCATAAGCCACGCTTTTATGACCTTAGTCTGATATTAGCTATTTTTTAGGGGTACGTAAAGTTTTCTTATTGAGTTTACAATTAAAATTTACTGTTTACTTGAATGAAGGTATTTACATTTGTTTTGATAAATTAACAATCAGCTGGTCAGAGTAATAAACTTACAGGATATTGTTTGATTATAATATGCAAATAAATCAGCTGGTCACAGTAGCAATTTTTCAGTGCTGAAATTTATTTTTATTTGTGAAATGTGCGTAGGTAGGGAAATGCTTGAAATAATCTTTTTCTGTTATATATTTTTGTGTACACAAACATAGGAAGTTTAATTTTTGGATACAGATAAATTAAAAACTTAATTTAAATACTGTTTATATATTTATAAAGAACAACACTTAGCAATCTTTTTTTGGTGTTTTTAATGTTCAAAATCGATTTCTGTCTCGAAAGACTATCATCAGTTGAAAACAGAATACAAAAATACTGTATAATATAAAAAAAATTAAATACTGTATAATATCATAGCTCTTTTCACTCGATTACAAAATACCATTGAAGTAAAAATAATAAGCCGTTTGTCTACTGGATAACAAAGGCTGACATTTTCTGCTGAAATTATAGTAATGATATCTGCATGATACGAAGCAAAACTTAGTATGATTTATATTTATGGTGAGGGGGAGTACAATGCATCTGGTAAAAATGAAAAATACCAGAAAAAACAAAAGTTAGCTCTATCAATTTTACAAATTCTATATTTTAACTAATGTACTGTATTGTGATTGAAAAAATAAATAAATTATGAGAGGAATTAACCAACATTGGTAGGGGATGGAAGGGATATTCACCAATCCCGGTGTACGAGAGTGATGGTTGTTTGGGAATTGTACCATATATAAAGTGTAGTTTAGTAGACATAGTAGACAGGATGAGTTGTGTTAAGAGACTGTTTAAGAAACGCATTTAAATGACGCATTTTGATGGTTACAAACATGGGCTTCCATAAAGTATGTGATTATGACTGTCTGTTATTAAATATATGTATGTGAAGTGTGTGGGGACATTTAACATATATGGACAACCAACTCTTAGGTTACAAAACGTTTTGGGTAAAACCAAATCGTTTGGTGAACTTGATCCTGATATCTACTCTTGGCAATCCACACTTTCATAAATATTTGTAAATTTGTATTAACTTAACTTGAAGGGTTAGCGTTCTTGGATGTGAAATGCACCGTATATCGCCAAGTATGGATTTTAGTAATTAGATTTTAGTCGGAGAAACGAAATGTTGAGGAGATTTCCTTTACAAAAAAAAAAAAAAAAAAAAAAAAAAAAAAAAAAAAAAAAAAAAAAAAAAACACAACGTTTTGACTTTTATGAAACTCCTATCATCCTCAGGTTCTACCGTATCCTAAATCTAAACTAGTTTTAAATGTAGGATACGTTATAGTAAGTAACACTTGTGAACGTCATAAGTTTTATAAATCTAGAAACGTTGTGTTTGATTTTTATAACACTTGAGCGTTAAGAATTTCGAAAAGACTTATCAGTCATGAACAATCAAATGCCAACGAATAACTTTCAAACAAAAACAGAAAGTAGTTCAAATAGTAAACCATATAGTTTTTAGTTTATTTTGCACACGTTTCTAAAAGATTACGTCATCCCTACACAAGTGAAAATAAATCCTAAACATGTTTATTTGTTCGATTCGTTGATGATGAGTGGTTTTATTACTATCCTAAACACAGCTGATGGTTATAAATAGACATTGAAGTAAATTTTTAATTTTAATTTAATGGTTCCAAAGGATTGGCCCAAACATATTAAACACAAAAAATCTAAACTTTGAAAATTAAAAGTTTTCTCCAAATATATTTTTTTTCATAACTTAAAAATCAGTTAAGTTAGAGACATGCGATTTTCACTAAAATATTTTAAATTGTAAATCACATCTTTCCTGAAAAATTTAATCAAAAGCATTAGGTCTGCTTTTACGAAAAGTCTATTTTTGTATGTTTTTGCCCATAAAAAAGAAAAAACTAAAATTTCTAAAAATTAAAAAAATAGTTTGGAGATATTGGATAAATACAAAAACATACCGAATTCCATAAAAAACTGATCCATCGTTTGGTATCCAGTGAACTGCACACATACGGACATATATCAACATGTTATGGGTTCATGGCACCCTAAAATGGATTTTTAGACCAAATTGTAAACATTTTTTTTACGATCACAATGTTTTCTCTATGCTAACGCATATGGAAGAAAGTAAAAAACAAGTAAGTGTTGATGCGTAATTCAATAATAGAGGACACTCCTGCACGCATCACTTGATACGCTCTTATAACCTTACTCACGTTATTTTGTTTTATTTACATTACAAGCTTACATTTAAAACAATTTACATAATTTGTCAAATTTTTCCAACCTAAAGTCTCTTATTCGTACGGTGAATGATAAGAAAAGCTCTCATTTGCTAGCATCAGGATATTGATTATCTCTATTATTTAAGATCTATAACAGGAAATATGTAAAACCCTTTCTTAAAATCCTAGAGAAACATATAGTACCCCATAACGAACATCCGTCTAAAGTTTAATGGTAAAAATCCATACGGTACAGTTTTTGAGAAACAGTGGTCGGTCAGTTAATGGTGTTTAGCTTTTATATTAATAGACGAATAAAACAAATAAGTATAAAGTTATCTGTATAAAATATTTTGTACTGGGACGGGAAAACATCTGAAGTTGTTAAAGTATTCTTACCAAGCAAGTAAACAGTTCCTGGAAATCTACGCAGCGATAATTAGAAGCTACACGTAGTAATCACCCCTTGTCATGCCTGCCTGGAAAATGACACTGTTTCCTGAATCAGTGTCAAGATAAAATTACAAGTCTAGCTGCAGTTGTTATAAAGGGAGGAGGAGGGATGAAGTGTTAAATTCCGGACGTAAAGTTCCATAATTTTTAATAAAATGAAAGACAAGACGTCCTGAAAACATCAAGTAATGACTTTTGAGTAGTAATAATAACGCTCAGGTTTTAATTGACAAACTTGATCACTTTTATTTACCACTGATAAAACAGAACCGTCATGTTGTAATTAAGTACGAATCTCTTAGACAATGCATTACGTGAACACTGAGTAGCAGAAATCGTGACAAGTTTTAATAAAAATATTTTTCAGAATTGTCAATATCATGCTAGTTTTATTAATCAGCAAAGAATCCTTGTATTCTTTACAAGGATCACACATTCATAGTCCAGTTTTACAAAGATAAAATGAACAAAGACAGCTTATATTTAAAAATTTCTTTAAATAACATTTTTACAATCTGCACACAAAGGTATTAATAAAAAAATTAATGAAACACAAATATGAGGGATGTCTCATTTTACCTGGTAAACTGAGAAACACCCTCGAAAACTTAACCGGGATACTAACGGTTTAAGAGTTATTTCAGAACCACCACCAGAGACCGTGGACTGCGTGCAAGGTTGAGATCACTCAGTGGTCACCCATCCTCACCGCCGCGCTCACTGTTGTTTGGAGCTGTACATTCTCGATCTTGCAAGAGTTTCTGGTTAATGCCAGTAGGGCAGACCTGTTTTACTTGTTTCAATTAATGATGTATTTTTTCAATCAGGCAGGTCAGATTACAAATAAAAAAAAAAAAAACAAACAAAAAAGCAAGAAAACCAATAAGGCCCC